>RQTK01000362.1:294880-337569 GCA_003991915.1 Elysia chlorotica | reverse complement strand
ATTATCACTATTATTATTATTATTATTATTATTATTATATTATTATTATTATTATTATTATTATTATTACTATTTGTTTTTGTTTTTGTTGCTGTTGTTGTTGTTATCGCAGCAAAAATAGTATTAAATGCTTATTTATGATATTTTCCTCAGAAAGGTTAAGAAATATTAAATCTCTCCCTAGTTTAAATGAAGAAATGTGCGTTTTCGGATAATGAAGCGTATGCTGCGTATTCTCAGACATGTAGTTTTTATTTATACTCTCTTATATTTTTTTCTCGTATAGTTAGCACTAGCAGTGAATTTATTTCAATACATGTACACATCAGGGTCTACTCAGTTAGAAGGGCTAAATATGTTAATTAAATAATACTAATAGTAATAGTGCCATGCAAGTTTGCCATAGCTTGTATAGAAGGTGCATGCCAAATTACAAAGACAGCTAGAGCACCTCAGCGTCGTTATCTTCTTCTCGTTCTCCAACACTCTCTTCAAATTCTGATCCCAGCCTGGGCAATGAAGGCTACCGTTTTTCTAGCTCAGGTTTGACATGATGCAGGTAGGAATCCAATCCAATAGTCTCGCAATCTCTCCCTAGAGAAGCATCAAAGTACATGCGCAGACGAAAATTACTCTTACAATAACCAATTATCCGATACCAATGATCACCTTATATAATATAACCAGTATAATATAGTATCGTTAAAACAAGGATAAATCTAAGTGTTAAAAGCTTTTCCCTTTCAACCTCAAGGCAGCTACAAAGCACTACTGCCGCCTTCTTCTTCATGGCTCTAGGCAAAATAGCGGAAGGTCAGAGGCAACTGGATTAACAACAGCAACAACAACAACAACATTTTTCTCTGTGTATCTTTTATATACATGTATTATACAAGTCTTTTTGTCGCTGTATACAAATGTTGCTATTATTATGAACCAAAAAGGAATTTTCTGTTTAAGGACAGTCAAGGAATTTTTAATCTTGAAATGTTAAATCTATCTCGAGAAGCGTTTTTGGAGATCAGTTTCAAGCTCATTCTTTACATTCCATTTATTCTCACCCGGTGGCATAATGCTTTATTGCGGTCGTGATATTTGTATCTCCTTGTCTTATTTCCATGATCCAACATAAACCTACATTTCTTTTATTTCACATGCGGTTCCTCAACACTAACTTTGTGTCTAACAGTAACAGAGATAAACTCAATACTAAAGTCATCATTGTTTCAATGCAAATTATCATATTTTTCACAAACAACCCAAAAGAACAATAAATCGTGTGAAGTATTTTTCAGTTAAATTTATTTCGTGTCCAAGCATTAGTACAGCGCACAATTATTACAGTTTAACAGCTTTGGCAATATTGACAAAATAGATGAAAATAGGAGAAAAGTGAATTTAAAATAAAACATCAAGGTCTGTGGTACTAAGAAGCTTGTTGACTTTCTGTAGCAGACACTTGTACCTGGTGGAGCAAGCTTTTCCTCTATGCAAGTCTTCAGGTGAAGGGTTTTATTTAACTTCTTTTTTTTTCCTAAGTTGAGGAAAAAATGGGCAAAGACTAAGATATGGCAAAAATAATTATCTGTAATAAAATAATATGTGTGGAAGATTGTCCCAAAGTTTCTTTTGTATGCCAAATAACCAAAAGCTCTTACACTCAACAGAATATGTTTACAGTTTTGAATAATGAATATGTACCAGTATAGCGCTCTGTCCTGGAAACCCTTTGATCTGTACTGCTCATCATTCTTTGGGGCCTTTTTCTTAAGACTGATGGCTGAGCAAAAAAACAACACATCTATATAGAGCCTAGCAACTTAAACTAACAATCCTGCTGTTACTGTGTTAGTTATAGAAGTCAATGTTATAAATTCATGTGTATAAGAAAAAAGGTCCTGGTGTATGGATAACATTATTTATAACACTGGTGCAGCTAAAAACTAATTTTATGTTACCAACATTACAACCCAAACAAGTTAGCTAAGATCTCATTACGTTACCAAAAACCCAATCTACCTCAAACAAATTAGCGTAGCATGTCTAATGTTACTTCAAGAAAATATTAGCAGCACACCTCTAGAAAATCCTATAGGTACTTATAAAGCCTTAAGATTCAAAGAATGCATATAGGTGAACAATTGAACAGGAAAGAGATCAAATAATAAATAAGATATAAAAAGGATCAAAACGAAAAAGAACACAGATCTTAGTTTTGTTGAACACAAATCATTTGAAACGCCTACTGTTTATAAAGTGGCTTTTTTCTAGTAGTATTGTAAACTAAAACATTGTTTTACCTCGAGTTAAAACAATGAGTAAATGCTTCACTTTTTTTTACACTGGAATGTCAATTTTTTTACATGCACCTTTTATTCACACAAATGCAATTCAGTGTAAGGGATAGTGGTTTTCTTGATTAGACAGGTAGCCTGTTGTGTTTGTCAGTGTCACTACAATGTTTTTGCATGAAAAATTAGTCTTTATATGATTAAACAGAGTTGGGGACAACCATCACCAATAATTTTCAAATGTAAACGTTTTACATGCAGTATTACTTAAAGCATACCCAACAACTTATTATGAAATTTATGTGGATAAATCTAAACCTTCAAATACATATAATTATATGACATGTATATGAAATTTTAGGATTCTTATAATTTGTTTCTGCAATCTAAATTATTAAAACAATTTAACAAATTATTTTTAATAATTTTTTTGTTCAAATGGACATTAGTCAAGAGCCATTGCGAACTGAATGAAAAAAACATTTGATTTAAGATTTGTAATTACTGAAATGTGGATTTGTCAGGACTTCTAAACTAAGTAAGTGTTTTAGATGTATCACTGGCGTTTATCAAGAACTTCTTTTTAAGTTAAAGAACCAGCAAAATCTAATGAATAGTGAAAAAAATGTTAATATTAATTCATGTGTAGCTGAACATCCCTCTACCAACTGTTTTAGATGTTCCAATATTACAACACTAGTAATGTAGTTTTTATAAATTAAACAATACAGACCATTCAGTACATTTAAAGAGTTTTACATTCAGCATGCACATCTAGTCAGTCAGAGTACAATACAAACAAACAACTATTAGACACTGACATATGATTTTTGTTACAATGAATCAATTTTGCTTTAACCCTGTAAGTTAAACATATTAGTAAATGTATAATCAAGTATAAATGTACATACTCATTTATGAAAAGAAAAAAAAAAAGGTTGAAAAGTCAGTATTTATGACCGACCATAATTTTCAGGGGGAAGGGGTTAGAAAATACTCAGTCGAACAAGCTATTTTTCTTGTTAATACATTTATAATCAGACAGAGACTATGATGTGACATTCATCTTGTGCTGAAAGCACTATTAAGTGACAGCATTTGTAGAAATTTACATTAAACATAATTGTTAAATCTATTATTTGCTTTAACTACACAAAAGCCTGTTTTGGGATTTTTTAAAACAGTCTCAGACACAAAAGTGTTTCTAAGGCAATCTACCAAATTGTAGTGAATGATGAAGAATAACTCTGAACAGAGGTACTTTACCATTATGGCAAGGCAGGCCAGATGATAATTATATAATTTACCCATCATTGTATTATAAAAGCGTGTACATTAAGCTTTACATGGATTGTGCTAAAAAGATTTTTTTTTAAATAATGAATAAATAAATAAAATCTTGGAATGCATTTATAAGGAAAAAAACTCTTGGATGAATACTTCTCTCGCTGCTGAACATAAAAATTATCATGGAACAATGTTTTAGGTTAAGCTTCTTAATTCCCTGTGGAACATAGGACCCCAAATGGAGATGAGTCAGGGTGAAAAGATCCAATCAGCATCCACGGAGATGGTACTGAGGATCCCCTAAATGGTAACAGAATCCATGTTAATCCTTTATCTAACAGCAAAAAAACAGCTGATCTGCAACGGTACATAAGTCTGTTATCTTCATTTCTCCTATCCTAAGTTTTGTCTAAGGGATACCACCAGGAAAAAACAACTGAAATTAATGAAAATTTGCAAAAATACCGTGTGCTCACTTTTCTTGCATTTGCCATTTCTATGCAACACAAGCAAAAATGAGCAGAAATATCAGATCTATGTACAATTTACAGATACCGGCCTTAGTTCATTACGCAGTTAAGGAAAATGTAGGGTTTTTTGTTTTTTTTTCAAAACTAAAAAATGAAAACTCCTTTAAAATCAAGCTATACAGTTTTGACATCATTATTCTTAGAATCAAAATATCTACTGAGATCAATAATAATTGGAGGTCTAAATACAATTTCAATTTTTAGTTTAGAGTAACTACGAACATAAAAAAAATATCATAGCAGCAAATGATAGAATAATAAAACAAGACAATTTGGCCTGAGAGCCTGAATCATGTCCTGAGACAAAAAAGCATGAAAATTGACATCCCTTTTATGCTCTCTCTTTGACTCATATATTATTTTAGCATCGTAAGTAAGTACCATAAAATATAATTATCATACATATACAAAAATTGGTTTACTTAAATCACAAGTGGAATAATTATTCATTGATTTTGCTCAAAAGCCTGCACAACAGGTAAATTTAGATCCCATAACATAAGGAAAAATTGATATAGAAAACATGCAACAAAAATTTTCGATTTTGAAGTAGAAAAAAGAAATATGAAGAATGGTCTTTACAAATACAGGTATACAATGAATGGATTATTATAGAAAATTCTATAACAGCTATATATTAAATTTGATTTCTTTGGTTTCACGAAGCATCAGAGTAATCCATATCACACAAACTGATATTTTCATGCATTTAAATCAATTAAAATTTACCCATTTCGGGGCTCTCTTTTTTTCCGTTTTGTTTTATTTTCAAACATCGTATTTCAGTTGAGTTTTTTAAACATCCAGATAAATAAAGCTGTGGTTTGGTTTTGTTGTTTCAATTATTTTTTTTTTAATGAAAACTTATCACACAGAAGGTTTAGTTTAGTGGGTTGCACTCATTGTGCATATATCACATGTAATAAACAAAAGTGAACACATAAAATGAAATATCATGTGGATTTGATAAAATTATCAAATGTGTACATTTCGGAACAAAGATCGAACTTTGTTCGTTTTTTAATAATATCCAGGTTAACTTACATTTAACCATTTCATGCAAGCCAAAGTGAGTAAGTAGTAAGTGAGCCAGTCATTGCAGAATGTGCCTTGCTCTCTACTTAGGTATTGGCTTCTTCAAATCCAACGCCAGAAAGTAAGCTATAATGCAGACAAGTTTTGCTTACTAGTTACTGCCACACAGAAAAAGAGCAGGGATATTGCAGGGCTTCTGTCTCAGATGCTCACTCACTACTGACAACAATCACCCAGTAGGAAACAGGACAGTTTGACCAATAATACCAGGGACTTCCCAATTAGGAGCATGAGCTCTACCAGTTGTACCATTGAGCCACTTTCTGTCCCTCCATCCCCCTCTGGATTTAAGTTCTGGCATATAAAAGTTTACTGAAAAAAACTACCGCATTGGGTTGAAAAAAAAAGGTTTGGCAAAATCACTCTTCAATATACTTATACATGTGCATTAATCTTTAGATGATGGAACATTCGTAAACACTCAATGTTAAGCTAAAGCAAAAAAAAAATAGGACCTCGAAATTCAGTGATTTAATGGTAAATCAAAACAATCCTCAGATGAATTTTATGACATTTGCAATTTAAATACCCAAAAACACATTGAATTTACTTCAGCTTCTTGTTTAATAGTAACGGCAAAATGGCTCTGAGGACATACTGATGATTGAGCATGCAACAGCAAGTGAAATTTTGTCTGTGACGTTCATAGCCTAAAGTTCTCTAATAATTTTAATGGTAAACTTTGCTGATGTTTAGACATGTTCAATAACTGCAATATTTTGATGTAACTAAATCAGAAACAATTAAGTAAACTGATGAATTATCTAAAGGTAAAAGCTAAAAGCAGTTGATGATTGCAGATATCAGAGCCCCCACAAAACCTAACTGTCATTTTAGTACTTGACAGTATCTTTGGTCACTTGAATTACTATGACTGTGTAAGACTGTTGTTCTTGAGTATAGGTTTAATATTAAAAATGGGGAAAATGGGGACAATTTGACTTATACACATGTTTATGCATTTCACTAAGGATCTTTGCATGACTTCAAATAAATAATATTTGTGTTTCAGGATATGGAGCTATCAAATTCAAATGACAAAAGTTTCTCCTAATATCTTAGCCTCTCGACTAACAAACTTGAAACTTGGAAATATCAGAACACAGATCTTAATAGGTGAAGATGGTATCAAACAGCAAACAGCAAAACAGAAATCATAATATTAGATGCACATATATATATGTTACAAATAAGGGTATTCTTGTGTTGCAGTTTTGCATAAGTGATCAAATGTAGATCTTTGATTATAAAGTTAAGTGAATATTGAAAACAAAATTTGGTATGTTATAAAAATATAAAAGTAAATTAAATATATCTAAAATATGTACATACACACGTTTCTCAGATTCTTTTAATGCTGATTGGAGGTGACTTCAGATGATTCTGAACCCAAAATGGTGACTTGCAACAAAACCATTCTGTCAACATTCATGTATATACGCAAAGAAAGCAATAATACATTTTTTTTAATTCAAAGTAACAGATTAGAGCACATATTGAAATACTGATTAAAAAAGCTAATCAACGACTATATTTTTTAAGGAAATAAAGTCTTTCGATGTCGACTACAATATTATGAAAATCTTTTATGTCTCCTGTATCCAAAGTTTAATTTCTTTTGGAATTACATGTTTTGGAGGAAACCTATTAAAACCCACTCGCAAAGAGTAGAAAAAATAATAAAGAAAATTATTGGCTGTGAACTGACGTCTTTCAAAGACATGTATTTTGTACAAGTAATTAAAAAGCTATTACATCAGACACAAACCATCCTCTGCATAGTGAATACGAAACGTCAAAAAGAAGCAACAGACTAATATCAAAAAGAGCAAGAACAGATAGATACAAAAACTCATTTGTACCAGCATCCATTAGGCGGCTGCAAAATAGCTTTACCTAGAGCGGGGCGAACGTTGGTCTCCGGCTCGGGACAATCGCAGTCGGGAACTTTGTGTTTGTATGCAGTGTTAAATGTATTCTTGTATATGCGTGAAGAGTTGTGTGTTTTAAATTGCTCATTATATTTCATTATCATTATTATCATCATTATCATCACTATTTTTTTTACATCACACATGTACAACTGGTGTATTTATGTATGTATGACCACGAAAAATTTCCCTATGGGATAATAAAGGATTATCTTATCTTATCTCTTATCTTATTCAACAAAATATTCCAGGCTTAAGCGAACTTCATTAACTTTTGGAATCAGATAAGCAAGAACTTTTGACATTTTGCTTCTCCGCTTAAACAATAAATAAAATAGCCGATTAATTCAAATACAAGCAAACAAAAGATTAACAAGCAAAAAAAAAAAAGGTGAAACGTACTTAAAACCAATGCAAAAAAACTGAAAACACAATTGTTTAATCTGGCCCTTAATCTTAACCATAATAATGTGAAAACATTTGAACTGGAATCAAAATGAAAAGAAAGAATTACGTTAATTTTAAAACTTGGCTTTCAATAACAGCCAAACTATAAATTAAATGAAGTAGAATACGGAACTTTGAAAATACCCGTATTTACATGTTCAACAGTTCTGGAATAAAATGAAAGCAAATTGACAGACACAAAAATTGACACTTTATCACTAGGGATAATTTTAGATCAGTCTCAGAATTTTTCGAACTATTGAGAATTAAAGGAAATTGGCAATTTTGGCGCAACTATTATAAATTGATAGTGAAAGGGCTGTAATTTTCTTTTAGCAGATTTCCATTATGTCTTTCAACTTTACATTTAGGAGTACATACAGGATTTTTTTTTAAAAAGGAAGAAAGGAAGAAAGAAAATAGATTGGAATGTGTATTGTTTTAAATATAGGCATGAAATGAGGAAAAATTCAGTCTTAAAAAAAAAAAAAAGGATTTTTAAAATACAAATCCAATTCTTCTTTTTTAAGCGGGACAATGTCAAATTTATAAGAAAATATTCTGTTTCAATTAAAGAAAAGAAGAAAATAGCATCAACAATGTTTCCAAGTGCAAAATAAGCTTAAAAGTATTGAGAAAAATCTCGATGAAAAAGCATAAAGAAATAAAGATAACATTTTAGAAAGTTTCATCTGGGTGTAAAATAAATCATGGTTTCTAGTTAATGTAAAAGTGTAAAAGATCAACTTTTCACAATCCAAGGGGAAAAAGTATAAACTTTTTGGTTTTCACAACCATAAGCATTCAAAATCAGATTTGTAATATCACAACACAAATAAAATTATAAAGATCTAAATAAGTCTTGTTTTGCTTTGTTTTGTTTGTTTGTTGTTGGGTTGTTGTTGTTGTTGTTTTTGTTTTGTTTTGTTTTGTTTTTGTTGGGGGGGGGGGAATAATTTCAAGGTAAACATACTTTACATAGCCAGTCAGCCACAAGTCAAAGGCCAATTTGCTTTTGTTAATTGGTTAGTTTCGTAATGTTTAATGTCAATGACTAGGTTATGCTGACTAAATTAAAAATTTGCTAGTAAAAATATTAAACATACAAACTGCTGCGCATGTTTTAATTTACTTTTAGGTAGAGTGTAGTTTACCAATACCGTGTCGTAAAGTGGGAGGAGGGGTTGGCTTGATTTGATTTGAAATGAGACTCAATGGTGAATATGTCTGAAATAGAAAAACTCAACTGAAAATCTATGTTTGTACAGTAAAACATAACTACAACGGGACTTTTGGTTCCAGAAAAAATTTGCAGTTGTAAGCAAGTTCCCATTACATAGACACACCAATGAAACACTACTGGAAATTCAAATTTTAACACTTATTTTCTCCTATTTAAAACATAAAACAAAAGTGACCCATGACCCTTGAAATAAGCTGTCATTAGTTAATTGGTTTTCAGTTAGTTTGTTCCTGTTTCTCATAGCCTTCATAGTTGCTTAAGTCTGAGACCACCTAGACCTAATGGCTGTTGAACATCCCTTCCTCTACTGTATTATTACATTTACACCACTGTATCATTTACATCGTTTGTCTAGGGTCTAGACTGTTGTGTGGGAGACTGGCCCAAAACATCCCTGTGCGGGTTGATTGACTGTTGAGCTGAGAATGCCCCAACACAAAAAAGGCTGAAGTCTACTGACCTTCTTACCAAAAGGAGGAAAACATGTTTAGAAACAGGTGAAAAAAGGAGGTACTAGATTTTTTTTAAAGGAGGATTTCAGCCTAAAGGAGGATGATTCTCAGCTCACTCCCTCATCCCGCTGTATCCAAGTTCAACCATTTCCATGTCCCGTTAAACCCAAGCATAATTGGCTTACATAGTAGGAAAAACGGGGAACCTTGAAATGCCCCGCTATAACAATAGTCCCGCTGCAGTGGGTGCCGTTGTAGGTATGCAATGCTGTATTATGCAACTCATTATGCTAAGTCAACACAGGCTTCACTAAATAAACTGAAAATTGAAAGGAAAAAGAATATGAATGTTTTACATTTTAAATAGGCAACAATGGAAAAAGATAGGGACAATTGACCCTAAACGTTAATGGGTTTTGTTCTGTTGAATTGATTTCTCATTGGTGACATCACATGGATCTATCACACTTTTATTGAAATAAAAAAGCTGTTTACTTTTTTATTGAACTTGAAGTAACATTTTCAAACAGTTTTTCGCTTTGTTTCTGTTTTTTAACCTTTAAGAGCTCACACAAGTGTTGCAAATTATGAAAAATCACTGATAGATGTAGGTACGCTATGCAAATTAAGTTTATAAACATTACAGAAGCAAGAAAGTGTACTATAATATCTTATTCACATATAATGTTGACAAATCTTAAGTTAATGTTCCATTCACTTGCATCTCGATCATTTAATTCTGATTGGGTTGTGTTTTTAATATTCAATTTTTGGCCTTCAATATATACTGTATAATTTTGTTAAAAGCAAAATCCTGTTTAATGGATTCATGATAATAAAACAATGTTATTTGTGTTAAGGCAAAAGAGGTGAAAAAAGACCTGAGGCCTTTTCAGCGCAACACATACTTTTACAGAGGTTTGATTGCAGTGCACCATTGACAAGAATATGAGTATGAGAGAAATAAATGCAGCCTATAATCAGTTGCAAAGGTGGTGAAAGTACATCCTTTATATACTTTTACTTGCTTTGGTTAAATAGTGTATGGAGCAAGCAGAGAAGTTTAAAAGCAACAAAAGGCAATAACATTAAGAATATCAGCAGCTATACATGTAATAATATCCTTAAGTTGAAGGATTGAAAACATTAAATGGAATTGTATTACTTTCAAAAATATAAATATCTATAGAATAAGATGTAAGCTTGTCTAATTAACTGAAAAATATTGCAGCACAAAAGTACTACTCCTAGAAATGTTTCTATATATGTTTTAATGTAAGAAGCTACTTCATTAGTACAACGGCAATATTATTATTAGCCAAATATATAAAAGAAGGCTGTTGCGTAAAGTTTTGAACTTCATGTTAAACAATAAACTTTCACTGAAACCTATTCATATGTTTTACAAACCCTTGCTAGATCCCTCAATATTTTCCCTGAACAATGATCATCCTCTGTCTCTTTTCACACGTTTGAACCGTTCACTTGTGTCAGTTGAATGAAACTTATTGGTTCCGTAGGCGACATGATCGACTCTTGCTCCTGTAATTCAGTCTGGTTAATGGGTGGTTCCACGGGCGGCGCTTGATCTACAGAAAGCGTGTCATCCATGTGCTGATATTCAGCCGGGGACTTCGCTTCCACACACCTCAAAGCTCTAAGAACGAAACAGAAAAAGACAGTGATGTATGGATTGTTTTAAATCATTCAAGAACAATTATTATATATATAGATTGAAGGTAAGCACAGCAGGAGAAAACAATGAGAAAAGATAACATCAATGGACGGACTTACAAATTCGCTTTTAAAAATGAGAATTTAGTTACAGAGCTATTGAATAAAAGCAGTGAAGGATATAAATGGAAGTGTGGAGGAGCATGATTGCCAATGCTAAAAGCATGGCACTTAATAGATAGACAGTCTCTTGCATTCACATAGCTATTGCAACATATTACTATAGAAAATATCAAAATCAAAGATACCAGCCTAGTGGTTTATTTGTGGTTATATTTGTTTTTATAATATTCTCAATAGGTTGGCATTATATGCATTATACTTTAATGAACTTGTAAGTAAGTGTTGTGTCCAAGAGTATTTTCCGGGCTGAACTAAGAATAAAAATCGGATGTTTTGGGAATTGAGAAGGAAAGCTTGCACTGAATTAATAATTATAAATAATTTTCTTACTTAGGCTTTCCTTGTGCATTTCCCAAAAGGGTGCTTATTAGGTGAGGAACAGTGGTCTCCAGTCACTTTTTATGTCTATTTATATAGCAGGTTCAAAGATGAAAGTTCAATCATACTCAGAAAATTCTTACCCTATTATTTTCATCTCTAATATTTTGAATAAGGTTTTCAAGGTAAAAATATTTATTTAAAAAAAGTTTTTTTTTAACAAGATGAGATAACCATGAATTTTAGATACATACCATGGATTATTTCTATAGTAGTCCTTGATACACACAAAATATAAAACTAGTACAAGGATACCTTCACAAGTATTCACAGTTCACAGGGATGAAAAACTTTAGATGTCAAAAGGAATTTGTTAAAGAATTGGTGTGTAAACAATCATCATTCAAATTGTCTCTTACTAATACTATATGATTAATTTAATATGCAAACGGTCAAAGTTAAAATCAATTTGCAATTTCCATAATTGATGTTACTATGGATTTATAGAGCATTCAAGCTAGTTTAATTGCATTCTGTTTAATTAAACTTACATGAGCAGTACTGCTGGCAGTATAAGTAACAAGGTGGACACAATGAACACAAAACTGCTGTAGAAGTACAGGCTGGATGCATAGATGGCGGAAAAGACAAAAGGTGCCAGAAAGTAGGTGATGCTCTCTCCACAGTGCATCATTGCAAAAACAGTTCCTGGTGAATGAGTTGGAAAAATGTTACCAGCTACATAATTGAATATGTGTTTCTGAACAACAACACAGCTTGCACACTAACAAAAGACAGCATATCGTTTCTTTTCTATTCATTTTTACAGAAAATGTTACTCCTGCTTTTTTACCCTCTCTCTCTTTTAACTTTAAGTCAAAATTGTCATCTTTTAGGATAAGATTCACTACCGACCTGGCTTGAAAAACCTTTTGAAATGGACTGTTCAAGAACATATAATATATATATTCATATTGAAATTGTTGTTATTTATTTAAGACAATTCAGATTCATTAGGCTGTGGCAATATGATCATGTTGGCACCATTGAACAGTCAATAGCTGATCAAATTTTATACGTGTCATTTCATGTCCCTATTTACTCAAAAGTTAAAGTAAATTAAAATAGTGTAGCCTACATGTAATCTTACCTTGTTCAGCTGGATTGACATTCTTTGCTACTTTGGCACGCAGAATTGGGAATGGAAACAGTTCAAAGGCAAGAAGTAGAATGGCTGAAAGAAAAGCAGATGATTTAATATTCATGAAATCAAGAGAAATAAGCGGACTTGTATAAATAAAGATCATTTGAAATTCTTTTCTAAAAATACATTAAAATCAATAAACGAAAGAACATGACGATCCTTAAATTTTAATCAAAGGCATAATTTGTGAGTACAGAGTATATTCCATCTATCTGCCTACTGATCGTTTTTCCCATATTATTTTTCCAAATGTAATGTTCGTTTACTTTTCAAAATCAAAGCCTTCAAATTTCACCAGTTCCATACTTATAGAATCAAATCATTTGAAATTCATTAGCAAGGTTGATTTGGGTGTAGCATCTGAGAAAAACTTGAGACCATGGTGCATTATATTTAGCAAAATTAGTAACAGCTTCAATAAAAAAAAAATCTTCACTTTATGATTTCCACCTTCCTTGTGCAAAATTAAGAATATATATATATGTACTTCAGCGTTACATTACATTCATAATACTTCTGTTTTAGAGAGGACCAAACAAATTTTAAATGCTATTCAGCATTCTTTATTAAGATGTTCCTTTCTAGTCAATAAATTGCAGAATGATGTTCAACATTTTATTAGAATCCCTGACCTTTTATGGATACATGTTCTATTTTTTAATTACTGAGATTTAGATATCTGCAATAAGCTCCTAAACAAAATAAAAGTTCAATTTCAGAAAGACTCACCAAAGTACAGCAAGGTGTCATTTCTAACAACAGCAATCCAAAGAGTTCCTAAAGCTTTTGAAACAAAGCCAAGGATCATAATGTTGGTGTCTGAAGTAAATTTCTGAAAAATTGGAATGCAGAGTCCTGTGGCAATAGCAGCTACAGCCATAATAACAGCCAAGAACAGTCCAATCTTAGCCCAAGGGCCAGCTCCTGTAATAGTGTTATCCTCAGCAAAAAGGTATTCTTGGTGACTCAGGTAAAGGACGAGTGTGTTGATTTGTCCAATGTGGACAAAAGCATACGTTTGAAAGACAAGAATGGCAAGCCATATTTTCGCCAAGGTAGAATTTCCCATGCACTTTAGGTATTTGACCATTGGCCCAAAAGTATCAGAAATCAAATTGCTAGTGTCCTGTCTCTGGGCTCTGTGACTGCGACGAGGGTTTTCTTGAGACCTGATACTTTTTGAATTTTTGGTCTCCGTTACCAAAAAGAATGAAATTAGAAAAGATATGAGGCTGCAGATAAGGGTGAACCAAAATGGCTTTAGAAATCCTACATCTTTTACCCAGAATCCAACCATCACATTGCCAACTGCATAGGCTCCTCCATTCAAAAGTTCTTGAATAGCCAATCTATTCAATCTTTGATCTGGTTTAACACTGTTTATAGCGTAAAAAGAAGCTCCTGCAAGGAAAGCTGTCATACTTCCACTGAGACCCCTGAATGCAGCAGCTAAAAACAGACCATCAATACTCCACTTGGTATACAGAATGAAAATGTAGATTAAAGAGTGCAAACAGCTGCCTAGCGCAGGTAACCACAGAAGAATCTTGTGCCTCCCTGTCTTGTCACTCACAGCTCCAAGAATAATGACTGCAACAATTGCCGGTAATCCCTCTGCTATCTGTAAACCAAGAACAACAAGGATGCTCTCATGGTGTGCTTCATCTCTGGCTGGGTCTGAAAGATTGGTTACTTCTGTTTCAAGCCCAAATCCTGGAAATGGAACTCCATGCTGAAAATAAATTTCAGATTCCACATATTCTTGGAACAGTGGAAGTGACATGTGTCGTGCAAGAAAAAAGAAGAAGAGGGCTGTCTCAACAAAATAGGTCTGTACAGCATCAATGAAATGGTAAACTTTGGACAAAAATTTATTGGTGGCTGTATTTTGCCCTCTGACTCTTGGGCCCAGCATTGCATCTTTAAGATCAGCGTCAGGCATTTTAAATTCTTGTCATAAAAACAATCTTTAGATTGAGATCAGTACGAGAAGAATAAGTTTTGTAAGAAGTTATCAAATTTATATGTCCACCTCAGTTTTTATTGAGTGATCTTGTCGAGTAAATATTAGATCATAATTGGTGCTCTTGTTTAGACTTCTCAGTCTAGCTGTAGTTTATTCAGTATTCATGAATTCTTATATCTTGAATAAGTGAGCTTGGTTTTCTAATAGTCTAGATTTCACTTTTTATCAGCATTATAGTATACAGCCTCTTGCCAGTCTTGAAGAGAATCTAAATTACTACATCTGCTCCCAAATTTATGTACATGTGTGCTTTGTCTCTGTATACTCCAGTGTCAACTTGGGATGAATGAAGTTCTACTTTGTAAAAAGAACTCAACATTTAAACCTAGAAGACAATTTAAACTCTAAAAAAATCTAGAACTAGAACTTAGAAGCTATCTCAGTATCCTGAATTGAAAGATCCGAGACTGGTATTTCAAAAGAGTCGATCACAAACACTGTAGTCTAAGTTCGTGTATTTCTTCACGAACAGAAAAGTATTCTTGTTCTTTACACTAAATCTATGTTGTACTTTTTATATCTAGATAGTAACGGGTTTCAATTCATAAATGTATCTTGATTCCAGAGGCATCTTCAAAGTACGTAAGTTGTTGGTCAGTTTTTGGTCTCAAAGTAAAAGGAAGTCGAGTCAAGGAAGTGAAAACAATCTGCCAGGGTTGTTCTTTCCAAGTACATTAATGAGGTAACTGTTTTACTTCAAACTAAAAGATTTCCTAGAAGAACCCATTTATAGAACCTGATTGTGGTCTACCTTTTTAGGCGAAACGTAAAACAAGGAAAAATAAAGTTATAAAATCAGCTTTCTGTGTTTAAAAATTTGGTGTACTAAGCTTATCGATTAGAACAAAAATTACGTTCGTTTGGGTGAACATTTGAAATGTGTTTCGTCTACTCCCTTATACATAAAACGTCGCCGTCATTGTGTCCACAGGCATAAATTTAAGCATTAGATTTGGCTACTTGGAATGAAACGAAGGAAAGCCAAATGCGGGTTGAAAAATTTTTGTTTGGTTTGGTTTTTAAGGAAAGACGCAAAGTAAGATAAACTGTGTGGCAGATTGTAATAACGTATACGTTTTGTTGCCTTTTTAGGCAGTGCTTTGGAGAGAAAAAATGAGTACATGGAGAGGTGAAAAGTCAGACATTTTGTATTGGAGACCCAATAAAACTACCGGGTACTATTATAATAATATTCATTTTGTTAAAGGTCCAACTAAGTTCCAAGGGCCATAGGGTAGGCCTATCAGTACAAATGCAATGTGTTACAATGATCAACAACAATAACGAGACTTTAAAGTTTAAAGGTGGATAAAAAATATACTGCAATACATAGCCTACATTTCGCATGAAAAGAAGCGGAGAGTGGGAATAATAATAATAATAATAATAATAATAATAATAATAATAATAATAATAATAATAATAATAATGCTAAAATACTTATAAAAATCGCCATTTAAAAGTAAATAATACACTCCAGAGAGCATCGGTGTCATTATTTTCCTATTATTTATCTATTGCACTGGATTCGTAATCGGCAGTTCCTGCCCCCACTTGCTGACCGCCCACCCTCTCCGACCCACAGACACGGGGAGCTAGCGCGCTGATATGCCCGGAAGAGGGCCGCCATTTCTTGTCAGCGATCTAGGGGAAGTTATTTATATCTATGTTCTTTCCAAGTACATTAATGAGGTAACTGATTATGTTTTACTTCAAACTAAAAGATTTCCTAGAAGAACCCATTATAGAACCTGATTGTGGTCTACCTTTTTAGGCGAAACGTAAAACAAGGCAAAATAAAGTTATAAAATCAGCTTTCTGTGTTTAAAAATTTGGTGTACTAAGCTTATCGATTAGAACAAAAATTACGTTCGTTTGGGTGAACATTTGAAATGTGTTTCGTCTACTCCCTTATACATAAAACGTCGCCGTCATTGTGTCCACAGGCATAAATTTAAGCATTAGATTTGGCTACTTGGAATGAAACGAAGGAAAGCCAAATGCGGGTTGAAAAATTTTTGTTTGGTTTGGTTTTTAAGGAAAGACGCAAAGTAAGATAAACTGTGTGGCAGATTGTAATAACGTATACGTTTTGTTGCCTTTTTAGGCAGTGCTTTGGAGAGAAAAAATGAGTACATGGAGAGGTGAAAAGTCAGACATTTTGTATTGGAGACCCAATAAAACTACCGGGTACTATTATAATAATATTCATTTTGTTAAAGGTCCAACTAAGTTCCAAGGGCCATAGGGTAGGCCTATCAGTACAAATGCAATGTGTTACAATGATCAACAACAATAACGAGACTTTAAAGTTTAAAGGTGGATAAAAAATATACTGCAATACATAGCCTACATTTCGCATGAAAAGAAGCGGAGAGTGGGTGGCGGTCGATACGCGGGGAGCGACAGGTTGCGTCAAGAAGAAAAAAAAAACACGTGAAAAGTATTGTATGCCTTTATCATTAATTGGCAGTCATGCTGTATTAACTGTCTTATTCGCTGTCGGACGTTCTTATTGAACGTCAACAAATCAGTTGCATATATAGGACTAGAGGTTTTTATATGCCGATATCGGCCGTCCATCCGATTTGGTAGTGTGAATGTTTGTTTTTTTAGAAAACTGCGCTTCAGCGACCAATTTAATGCGTTTATAATAAAGTCATAATAGTAAGTCTTTAAGCAAAAAATAAGTTCAGAGTAGGCCCTATGTAACTGTATAAAAGTTGGCCCCTGCAACTTAAAGAAAAAGTATTAGGCATATAGCCTATTGTACAATACTTTACCCCCCCTCCCCCATTTCTTCCCCCATTTTTTTCAATAGGCTTTTATTGTCCTTTTCTTAACACAATGTAGCAAAGCACAATTTGGGAGAAGCCGCAAATGTGAGATATTAATTTGGTTAAACGAGAAGGATATCAAGGCCTACTTCAAAGAGGACACGTGTAATTTATGGAACTTCATTGGAACTGTTTCGACCAGTTTCATCTTAAAATAGAGTACAAACCATTACACTCTCGTTTCCTAACCCTCCTCAAGCCTAGTCCCTAATATGTTATATCATCACAGAAAATCAATAGGCATACACTTCTTCTTCGACTAAAACTAAAAGGAAACGGGGGGGGGGGGGGGGGGGGGGGCTCGAGTCCATTTTGATTGAACTTTGTTTTCTATCAAGGACTGAAAGGACGCGAATCGTTTTAAAATGCAGCTTTTGAATTCTATTGAGTATATGTAATTATTGCTCTCTATAAAGGGCTGCGTAAGAAGTCGAGAGGGATCAAAAGATGTATAGAATAAAAGGAGATGGACCTGAAATTTAAGAGGTTTTCCTCTTGAGATCGCATCTTGAACAGCAACGGACAGAGAAAGATGGATGACTATGATACAATGATAGAACATGCTGGTCTTCGCTTTGACAAGGCGAATGGGTGGCGAGTACAGTGTAGTAGGTGCGGGGTTCGATCTCCGCCCATGCCATCAGTCCAGATATGCCTTTATCTATTTGTCTTATCGGTCGGTCTCAAGCTAGATTTAGGTTTGTGAATGCCCTTCTAGTTCGTTTGTTTCTGATTTGGAGAGTACTGGATATTCTCTCGTGACTGGCATACGTGGATACGTGATCCATGTCTCGCTGTCTTAGAGAGGCGTTCTGACAGGCGTTGTAAACTGCCATCTTGTTCTTGGCGGTCAGTTTAAAGTTTGTTCATACTATGGTCGCGAGGTGTGTCGTTGTTATAGCAGCCCTTTCCAATCCTCTTGTTGATCACCTTTTCAAGGGAGAGGTTATCGGTGATGATGAGTCGAGGAAGGTAAACTGTCAAAGTGCCAATGGTGATGATAATAGTCGATGCTGCTGTATACAGTCTCAGCATGTTGGTCTTTTTAAGACTGATGGTCAAACCAAAGTCATGACATATCCGGGAGAGTCAGTCAATCAGCGGCTGCAACATATGAATAGGGTGGCCATTGCTGCGTTATCATCAAATATTTGTCAGGTGAGGACTTCCCGAGCTTAGTGTTGGACAGGTTGAGTAGTCTGTCGTGCAATCTGTCTCTTACCCCTCTAAGGTAGACTCCTTCTATTGCCGCACCGAAGGCATGTCTAATAAGGACAGCAAGGAAAATCCCGAAGAGTAAGAGAGAGAGAGAGAGAGAGAGAGAGAGAGAGAGAGAGACAGAGAGAGAGAGAGAGAGAGAGAGGGGGGCGAAGAACTCTGGGGAGATGTCGTCAAAATGCACTGTGTCATGTGTAGGCCAAACTGAGAATATAAAGCAGTCAAAACGGGAATCAAACCTCCAACTTCCGATTAAAAGCTGTGCGTTCTCCCCCTAAACCACCTCGCTCCAAAATCGAATTCCGAACGGCTATCAAATAGTGTGTTATACATGCTTTCTTTCCGACAGAAACACACCTTAATGACTCAATTACATTCCCATTTGATCGATCCTTTGGTTCAACTTAAAGGCAACATACACGCAGAGGCTGAAACATCACACGTGAAGTAACATAATGTCAAACGTCAACCAAAAAAGATAATAAAACTTCTAAAAAAAAACAACGTTGGAAATATGAGCGGACGACGACTTAAGCAAACCAGAAAACACCATTCTATTAAAATCGAAGACAACACGTAAAAAATGTTACTTGTACTTCTAACTAATAGTATTCATGGTAATGCACAAGTTCTTCTGGCCATTGAATTATGCCTACTATGTGGTTATGTTAATGAGAACATAACTCAGGTCACAACCACATTAAGTATAACTTACAACATCCTCTACTAATGCTTTCAGTGCCATTATTTTCATTGCTACTACTACTGCTACTGCTACTACTACTACTACTACTACTACTACTACTACTACTACTACTACTACTACTACTACTACTACTACTACTACTACTAATACTGCTGCTGCTGCTGGTGGTGCTGCAGCACTACTGTTTCAATAGTGACAAGTCTTAAATATTATTTTATAATAATTATTTGTAACTCTTTGTTTTAATTTACACATGAAAATTCAAATATCACTGTAATTCGATTTTGTATGATGCTACTTTTTACCCCCCCCCCCCCCCACACACACACTTTTAATTCGCCTTGATATAAATTATATCTAAGTTCGGTACGCCATGATACGTAGGCTACCATTCCCTCCCTTGTTGTTTTCAACTCATTGAATGAATCGATCATTCATCCTCTTCCTTTTATATTGTACATTTTCAATTTTTATAAGTAATATTGTAGCTAATAATTTTCCTATTTTTTCTTCTTTGTGTTGTTATTTTGAGTTATGTGTGCTGCTGGTGTTCACAATAATTCTCTTGTGGTACACGAACAACAATAATGTTACGTAACTAACAACCTTGTTAACGCCCGTTGTCTTTTTCCTCAAAGCAACATATTAAATGGAAAGAAGCCTAAGCGTCCACATGACCTCTCAGAAAGAAGCCATTTACAGTTACTGTACTAGGAGTAAAACTATTATGAAAAACACACACACACACACGCACACAAAGGAGGAAAAGCGTTAACTCATTAAGCCAAGGCTGCAAGATACGCGCGAGCGTGTGTGTGTGTGTGTGTGTGTGTGTGTGTTCGATTGTCGCGATCGCCTTACCGGGAACGAGGAGAGAGAAGCACAGTCATTCAAGTAGTGTATTTCAAGTTGAAACATGCGAGCGCTTGGCGTGTCATCGGAGTCACATATGTCACAGCGTCACGCGGACTTTTCTCTGCTAAAACGGACAATGAAACTGGGGGAAATCCGATTCAGGCTCAAGCCTTATGCTCCAATAATATTTATAAGTTATATGTAATACTCGTAGCAATAATAACAATTATAGTAGTGGTGGTAATACATGTAGTAGTAGTAGTAGTAGTCGTAGTAGTAGTAGTAGTAGTAGTAGTAGTAGTAGTAGTAGTAGTAGGCCTAGTAGTAGTAATTTGTTGTTGTTGTAGTGTAAGCTAATAATAATAATAATAATAATAATAATAATAATAATAATAATAATGAGAAGGAGGAGGAGGTAAATAAATGCTCATACAATTCACAATAGACAGTGTCGTAGCAGTAGCAGATCTAGTATAGTAATCGTAGTGAAAAACAAAGAGAAAAAAAAGAAAGGAAAAATGAACACCAAACAATAACAAATAACACAAACAACAACAGATACCATAATTATAGATACTGAGTGAATAAAATTCTCAACTGTCCTCAGACGAAAAAGAAAAGAGAACACATTGAGCTTGCCCAGGTGCCCCCCAAACCCGGAAAAAAAAAACCAACAACAAAAATCAATTATTTTTCTCTTTAGTTGAGTTACTATTGCTTCATTTGTGATCTTCATTAAAAAAAATGTTCCATTGATTATCTGCAGCATACATCGGTGTCACCACTACGTAGGGCCTATGTATTTTGTACGTATAAAACCATTGTTGATCTCTGCCTTCATATGGAAAAAAATGTGCTTCGATAGAGGTTCTGACGCGACAAGTCATGATCATATTGGTGGTATGTTTCATTTTGATTTGCCCATATTGCTAGCCACACCTTATGGTCATTTTCATTTATGGCACATTTTGTTTTGTTTTGCGAGCTAAGCCACCAGTGCAATGCGCTCTGAGCCTGTATCGACATGAACAAGCTGTTGTGATAGCTTCAAATTAGGTCACATTGAGTTGAAGTAAAATAACAGCAACAGCCCAGCAGACGAGAGTAGTGTGTTAAAGCTCTGAGAAAAGTCTCCCCATTGCATGCATCGCCCAAACATAGATCAAGCGGCTGGCGAAACTCAGCTTGTTGAATCTCTAAGCTTAGCCCTCTGACTTTGACCGGCTGGCCAGCAGCCGTCGGCAAATCTACACAAACTACAACGCTACGCTAGGCTAGCACAGCAAGGCAGTTTTGCACACCGGATGTGAGCAGGTTGGAGTGAATTGTGGGACTGACGTCAGACTTAGCAGAATGAGAAGCGGCGTATCAGCCAAGATGAGACGCTAATCAAGAGAGCAGAAACCGTGACTGTTCAGCATGTAGATTTCTTTCTGTCTAAATAACATTCAGCAAGGATATGATGAAACTTTTTATTGTAACGTGATGTCGCGGATACGTTGCAACTATTGTCAGAATGAAATCAACGGGCATCGTTTGCGCTGCACAGAATGTGCCGACTTTGACCTTTGTTTACAGGCAAGTGTGACGTCACGTATAGATCTAGCCATTTATCGAGCAATTTTAAGTCATCGTCAGGTTTTTCACTTTTTCATGCTTGTGCAAGGTTGGTCATATGATATGTATTTTCCTTTTTTCTATTTCAGTGCTTTTCTTTGGGTGCCGAAGTTGCAACCCACCGGAGGGAGCATTCTTTTACGATAAAAGTAAGTGCACAGGTCCATTCTATAATTAGATCTCTCTGAGATCTACACAGCATTCTAGACTACACACTATTTTTGTTGAGTAGAATCTACACACCAATAACACATGTTGATTTTGACATGGTTATCTCCTGTTAAAAGACTTTAAGACAGAGCGATCTTGATTCAGTTCTTATCTCAATAACATATGGAGTAGATCTACACTTCTTTAGATTAGTATAATGAGCTAAATGTTTAATTAAGATGTAAAGGTAATTTAGGCAGATTTTAGATAGCCTACACAATCCAGGATCATAATAATGAACATTGAGGATGCTATAGTTAGATCTTCTGCGTGTTGATAACTAGGCTAATCTCTAGAGATATTAACATTTTAGACCTCATCATCTTCAAGGCATCTCTAAATTGATATGTGTAATTTGTTGTCTTTAGATTTTGATAAGAATTTTGCCTTTTTGTTTCATTTGTTGAATATCTTTCAATGACTGTAACTAGGCTATATCCAAGTGCAGGCCCTAAGACAAGGTCTGATGATTTTCATAATTTTATAGTGTTGCTGCACAAAGACATACATAATGTATCAATTGCTGATACCAGTTGATTATACCTAACCTAGCTTACACTGAAAATCTGATCAGGATTCTCATTCACTAGTCTTGATATGGTGTGTGGGTTAATGTCATTAAGAGTGTGCCAATTGTTTACCAGTCACTGAATTTTACACAAAAATTAACTTACAACTAAACTGCACTTCTAAGGTTCAGTTTAAAACTGACCCTTTTTGTGACTAGATTTTTGTTTCAAGCGCTTTCAATCACTTAAATGAACTAATGTATTTGTGTACTTGTACCTTTTCTTTCCTCAAACCAATACAGCCCACTCCATAAATAACAGCTCTGCATCAGCTGCACCCCAAGGCATAAGCGCACTTACTGGGTCTTCACCACACCCCTTTTTTTCTAAGCCCTAAGTAAAAATGCCCTGCTAAACTCATAACTGCACCCAGAACCTTATTTTATGTTAAAGTGACACCTTATGTAGACAACAAAGAACATGACAAGGATCTAAAACACAGCAAAGCTAGACGTTGAAAATGTCTCTTAATTTGTTTGATTTCTCCCTTTCTCTTCCCCTTTCCTCCTTCCTTTTCTATTCCCATGCTTTCCCTTTATCCACTACAATATAGCCTATAATAGTTCTGACGTTGGACGTAAATAGAAACTCGACCTTTTATCCACTATAGGCTACCACTGCACTCTACCTGAGTGCTATGAGCATGTTGACCTTTCACTTAAATAAGTGGATAGATGCACACAATTTGAGAAAGGGGGTTGTAACACAAAACCACCACATTACAAACATGTATCTTATTTGACATATTTCAATTATTCAATGTCGTTTATAGAATGATCAAGGACCTTGCATATTTGAGGATGCTGAAAGATGGTCACTTGCAGAAGAAAACATGCTCTTGGATGCAGTGGAACAATATGGCTTTGGAAATTGGTAAGTTTACTTACTATTGTACAAATATTGTCACTAAATGTTTTTACAGCACGCCGCATTGACCATAAATGTTCATGAAAGTGTACTATGTAAATACAATTTATAATACTTGTTATTATTTAATTTTATTATTAATATACAAACTATTATGATATTATTATTATTATTGTTTTACATTATTATTACAAATGCCTGCTGAGACAATTTTACAAAAGGCCTTAATCTGAAGTCTCCTTTTTCTTTTAAACCGAAGGAATGGAGCTGCAGCCCATATTGAGTCAAGAACTGCTGCACAATGTGATGAACATTACCGGCAATTCTATATCAATGGCATCACTGGAGATGGTGTGTATTTTAACTTTAAGGCTTATGTTCAGGTCCGAGTTAATTACTTAGACATATATACTCACGATTTACAGATTTTAAGGTTGGAAAAAAGCTAACTGAAAGCTTCATATGTTTACATTTTTTCATACCCAATATTTTTTTTAAGACAATTTTAGCTAAACAATATGAAGTCTTTGTTTTGACCAATAAAAAAAATTTTTTTTTTGTTCTTTTCTCCAGCAACATTACAGGAAGTTCCAAGGCCACAAATAACGGACCACACCAATGGAAATGGAGGTCAGCATAGTTGGGTTATTAAACCACGAAATATCTTTTTAGAAGCCTTTTTTTTTCTATTACAAATGAAAAGAAAATGTAGATTATCATTATGGCTTGTAATATAAGGGGAATTTTTGGAAAGGCGCTGCCCCTTTCTACCGTTTATAGAGTGTAACCCCCCCCCCCCCCCTGTCGTTCCTAGACGGTGTAAAAAAAAATGTCGTTCTTTTCCACAGTTACAACGCATGACCAGAGTGGAGTTTGGAACAAGTTGTTTTCTTTCTTTATGGTCATAGTGGACATAGTAGCTTACGACCACAGTGCAGTCATGTTTACTAATTTCAGCTCACAGCTTGCTAGATCTAGATCTCGGCTCTTAATTACAAATTTCGACTCATGATAAGATCTCTGCTCTTAATTACAAATTTTGACTCATGATAATCAGTGAAAGCTATGATAATAAACATTTTCCTCTCTACCCTTTCTCCATCTCTCTTCAACCCCCCCCCCCACGCATAATAATTTGTGAAATTTAATGCTTCGATTCGACAGTGCTGGCGGGTCCCCTCTCTCCTAGCCTAACACTTGCCATCACACCATTGGATATTGGTTCCCAGCAACAACAAGAGCTTGGCTACATGCCCTTAAGAGATGATTTTGAAAGGGTAAAAAACTTATTTTTAATATATATTGAATAGCATAGCTGCCAACCAGTACATAAAATATGTATTAAGTACATATTTGATCTCCTGAGTCTGTCTGTATCTTGGTTAAACCTGTGAGTTGAACCAATTCACAATCTGATTTTTCGTGCTGCACGCCTTCACCTCAAACAGTTGTCTGTGGCTCTCGGCGCCCTGTCGTTGTCCTTATTTATTGTGGCGTTGAGTTGTCATTGTCATCGTGATTCAGGAATGTAGATCTAATCTAGATTTGCTATCTCAAACGCATTACATGTATTGCTGTTGTTAATTATTATTCCAGCCTGCCGCTAATGTGCTTGAACTCTAACCAAACTGAAGCTACCTTTTATATCGTACATTTTTAATCCCAGTTGGTGGTTTAAAGGCCTTAGAATGTATATTAAAATTTTTTTGAAATGAATTTTATTCCAATGTTCCAACGAGACATTGAGATTTTAGGTTATTTTCGAATATTTACAATCTTTTTTGAGAACATCCGATTTGCCGTATTCCAGATTGAAGACTGACAGTGAGAGTACTGATACAACAGGTACCTCTAAACAAACTTATTTGTCGCTCCGAAGTAAAACTGGATTTAAAGGTCATTGGACATGCATCTTTGAAGTTGAATCTAGATCTAGACTGTAGCCTCAGATTCCAAATCTAGTTGATATCCGATGATATGGGTCTAGATCTTATTCTGTGATAAACATCGGAACTAAATATTTGACCCGAGGGGCGAACTGGCTCAAGTGGCAGAGTTTAGGATTCTCAACAGGTGCCTAGTTAAAAACCGACGACTGGGCATATTTATTTGTCATATTTTCCCCTACTGGTTCGTTGAGTCAATGACAATGTGTGTAGTTCCAATTGCTTTTGGCAATGCAAAACCTGAGAGGTTCTTTAGACAACCGTCTTGAAATATTATGTTTGGTTCATGCAAAGATGAAAATCAAAAAGAAAACAACATTATTCAATAACACTAGCCCACAGTATAGTTTTTAAAATTATAGTTAAGCTTGTGTTTAAGTCAATACATGTATTGATAGCAGAACCTAATAAGCTTGGCCATTGACTAGGTTTTTTGTGGCTAATAGCGCTAAAAATCTGTATTTGCTTACTCAAAAGTTGGCAGCTATGGAATAGACATTTTTCTTGTTTCTCTCGCATCCAAATTATTTAAGAAAAAAAAAGCTATTTTATTCAGTTCATTTATCTTTTGCAAACTAACTTTTCAGTATCATTTGAAAGTTTGTGTTTGCCATGGTTTGAAAGAGGATATTTTGTTCTAAGAAACACATAGGCAATTGCAGGGAAAAGAGCAAACATAAAAAGATGACTTCATTGTTTTCTCGCTGTCTTTGTATGACATGGGTGACTATGATTTTTAAATATTTCTGGAGAAATATGGATTTTTAGCCTCTCTTTTTCGTTCTCTGGGAAACTTTTTTGTAAGCAGACTTGACACAGAACAAAAAGATAGGCGTGTGGCTGAGATTTTTTAGGTAATATATGAGTTGCTGCGAAAAAACAAATACAGAAACTAATGTTTATTCACAAAAGTAATTATGTGAAGTAAAAATTTCTTGTTTCAAAGAACTTGGGACAAAGCTCAATTTACAATCTTCTAGAAATCTGGCTTGGTTATGGTCTGTTTCGGAATGTTTGTAAAATAGTTGTTTCAGTTTTACCTCTTGTTTCTTAGGAGCATGACAATGAGGCAGAGACCTTGGTCAGCAGTCTGTGCATCAATCCGGATGATGATGAGTTAGACACAGGTAATGATGATGATAATGTTATAATTAGCAAGGTCTCAGCCAAAGAGATAGTTCTGCTTTTGACCTTTTTTCAAGAAAAATATCTTGGCTGTCATAAAAAAAAAATTTTTTTTTACATCTTTAATGAGATGAAATTATACTGTGGACGAAAGGCAATATTTTTAGGTAAATACCCACTATCCAATGTATCTAATTTGGCATTGATATCGCAATAGATATACTAGCAGTGACTTTCTCAGAGGCTATTTAACAGGTTTTGACTTAATTTATTTTTAACGTTATATATCCAAAGTGTTACGTGTTGAAAATCAATTCCTGCTTTATTTCCTTAGCGATAAAGCTGGCACAGGTTTCAAAGTATCGGCTACGTCTTCAGGAACGAGAAAGGCGGAAACGCTTGGCACGGGAATATGGACTTACTGCTGCTGGTGCTCCCCCTATATCAAAAACGCCAAAGACTCCTCATCCAAAGAAAAAAACAGGAAAAAATGGACGGTAGGCCTACATGTTTATTAATTTTTGTTCCTATTACACGAGGTTCTAAGGATTGAAAAATTTCTTAATTAATTGATTATACAAATTGTAAATAATTGCATTTATGTAGTTTTAAATATTTACTTACTACCTGTTATGTGTCTTGAGTGAAGCTACCAGTACTTAAGCTTAGAATTTTAATCCTCACTTGGCAGAGAACGCTGCTCATTCTCTTTCATTATCACCCCTAGGTTTGCCAGGGGATGCCATAGGGAATAAGATTTTAACAAAAGGTTATTCCACTTTTTCTGAAGACATATAAGTTCTGTTCAACAAGCAGAAGCGTCAATGTGTCAGTTCGTTTATAACATTTTTGGATTTATCCGTTTAATCTTATCTTTTTTAAAGATTAGAATTGAATTTAAATATGCACAGATTTGCATCATTTAGACTTCTGCTGACATAGAACCTAAACTAAAGCAGAGCTTTGAATAACTTCCAACAAAGTTACATAAATTTAACTCTTAGTGAAATCAAATTCATAACATTTTCAATTTTAATTTTGTCTTAATACAAAGATTGCAAGAATTTCTAAACAGTTAATATTTGGCTGTTTTAAAATTTTATGAAGATTTTTAAAAACTTTTTTTTTTTTTTTTGTCAACACAGCGAGCTCCTAGAGAGACTGAAGCCATTTTCACAGTTCCATTCCCAGGCTGAACATCAAATGCTGTTTGATAATGTTAAACGTAAGTGTTGAATTTCATTTTAAACACGGGTGAAAGAGAAGAAACTATGACACCGAAAATTATGAGGCTTTTGTATATTGGTTGTTAATTCATAAGATGGCCTTAATAGTTTCAGGCATGGGCCTTGATTCTTTAGATGCCAGTTTAATCTTTTGTTGTGATCACTGAAACAAGCACTGCCACTATAGAGGTACAAGTTTTAACTGCCATGTGTGCAAATAGATGTAATGTGGTAAAATCTTGTTCTTGAAAGCAGTAACAAAGATGGGAGAGTTGATGGCATATTCTTTAAAAAAATTGCTGTGCTCATTAAAAATCTAAATTTAAACACAAACTGTTCACATGATGAGAAGCACAGAGTGATTAATAAAAACAAAACAAATAGCTGTTTACACCAAACAGGCAGCCTTCTGGTTATGAGTTACGTACCTTCCCTTTAAGTCAGTGATTCACACGCTTTTTTTTCCCCTTTTGTCTAGAATGTTTTCACTGCCTTAGGTTTTTATAAAAAAAATTCTTTTTATGTATGTTACGTAGTAGTAACAATATATTTCAGAAAGCAATTTCCACTCAGTGTTTCTAAAAATGATAAGAAAACCTGTTTACTCAAGTCAAGTTACATTGTTTATTGGCACTGGCAAGACGTTAAATTTATACCCAATTCTAGTTTTCACAGCCCATGCAATAATGTGCACGTGAATCAGTATAAAGGAAAAATTAATATCATAAATTAGTTTTTTTTTCTAATTATATAATAGCCACTATGTTCGGCTAGCTTATAAATCCCCACAATAATGTTCATTTTAAAATAAATAACTTTTTCAATTTTGTTTCTTAGGGGAAAGGGAAATAAAAGCCAGAATCAAAGAATTGGTGCGACTCAGAAAGAATGGCATCTCTAAACTTGCAGGTGAGTATTTTTCTTTATTTTTAATTGAAAACTGATTATTTCATGGGTTCTATTGTACAAACATGAGCATTTTAAGTCTCCCATTTCTCAAGTAAGTGAAGAAAGTGATAATATTTATTGGGGGGGGGGGGGGGGGGTTTAGTATCTTGATTTGCGTTTAAGAATGCATTGTAAGGATGCCAATGGTCGTTCTTTCTTGCTTAAACATTAAATTCATATTAGTATTATTATTATTTTTGTTTTTATATTATTATTATTTGTTGGGTTTTTTTGTTGTTTGTAATGAATCTCATCAAGAGTTTTAGACAGATCTATATTTTTCTGTTATTTTTGTATCTTGAAGCTATACATTTTCCCTTGCTTTATCTTTGGTTTACATAAAGAATTAAATAAAAACTAGAAACTGACATTCTGGCTTCATATAAAAAAATGACAATTGATTATTTTTTCTTTTAGAAAAGATTCATCTTCAAATTTAAAAAGTGAGGCAAAAACATATTTCATAGAGATTTTGACTCTTATTTTGTTTAAATGTTCATTCTGACATTCAACTCATTTTTTTTTTCTTCTTAAGTTTTTAGCTTATTCAAACTGTTTGCGTTTTTGTACATTTTGTCATTTTCTATCAGTCAGAACTTTGGGTTTTATACATAATATTGTGTGTTACTATCTACGATGCTTATACTACAAAAGTAGAAGATAATCTTTAGTGATATTTCAATGATTTTTGTTTTGTGTTTTGTTTGTTTGTATAAAGCAAATATTTAAGTGAAACATAGTAATAGTTATAAGCATGACATATGCACTTTTTGTTGTTGTGTTTATTGTGTAGCTGTACCCCAGATGTGTTTTTTCAACATCATTTGTTGGGACTGCCAGATTGTATAGATAGTTCTATGTTTCAAACTATTATTCTTATTGCAACATACAGCATAAAATAAAAAAAAGAATTCTTAACCCATGCTCTTTTTTCTTTTCCCATTGTAAGAGGAAAACAAATCAACCCAAGCCAATTTATGTTATTAATTTTGTCTGACAGATGAAGAGATATATGAGGAGGAAAAGTTTAAAAGAGATAAACGAAAAGAGAATAAGAAAAAGATGGTGAGTGCAATCTTCGCAGCACAATTACTAAGGCCTCGAAATCGTAAGTGAACAAGTTTTTTTACATTGGCCCTATGCCATTTGGAGCCCCAATCCACACTGTATCTCCTCTGAGTTGCTCTGAGCCATAGCTGTAAATATTCTAGGATAAAGATTTAAAATACAAAGTGATTTTCTAACCATTCTTCTAAAGGTTAGCCTCAGCCTATCATTTATTTGTGTAGGCTTTTGCATCGGTGTTCATTGTAGGCCTTTTAGTATAAAACTTACCTTTGGCCATGCACGTTTTCTTTTTCTCTGCTGGGCCCACGTGTGCTGTGGTAGTCTTTGTATACATTAATATTTTATCCTCATCATCTTAACATTGTATTTTGGGATGTAACAATGATGTTGATCAAATTTCATCGTCAGCTTCTCATTGACATCATTTCACATTTCTTTTCAACGTATATCTAGTGTGGCATTATGTAATCAGCATAACCTCAGTTAGAACTTCAATTTCTTAAATGGAGATTTTAAATTATTTGTTGAGTAAATTTCTTACTCGTAGAAATATAACAATTGGTTACATCAAAAATTGAAAATAGAAAAAATATGCCTGTTTCTAACCATCAAATGGAACACTTCTAGAGTACATTGAACATCTTAAATTTTGTTTTCTGTCAATTTTAATAAACTGTAGCAAGTAAAAGTGTCTTTTTCTCCATTCTCCATTCATGCTCTTCTTTAACATCCTTTACTATGCTATGTGTAGGTCATAGGTTGCTCCATCTTCATACACAAATAAATAGTATTAGTGGCGCGCTCATTGTCATCATCAGGACATCATAGTGATGTATTGGGGCTCTTGTGGGTCACCGGGCTTTTCATCCTTTCATATTGTGGTGACTGTGTACTCCAGCAATTCAATCACCCACTCACTGTACGACCCTTGCACATTTATCCAATCTTGTGTGCCATGCAGTTGTGTTTGCTACTCTTTGTTTTATCTTACGAAAAATATATATAGCACCAGCATTTACTTTTCCTTTTAATAAGTTTTTCTTTTCATTTGGTGGTGAAACATTTTTTTCATTCTATTTTGCTAAACATAGGCATGGTTATTTTTTATAACTGCATTTTTTATATCTTCAGTAAGGTAAATCTCAGCGATTGCAAGATATCTTGCATTCTTATAAATGAATCAAAGCTAATGCAAGACATAATTATATTTTAATTGTAGCAGTGTCAAAAGTATGTTCTGTATTAAATTTTCCTCACTTGAGTTTCACACTTCAAATATTTTTCTAGCACAGAAGATCTAAAAAACAATTAAAAGCCTATGCTAATGCCTACTCTAAACCTCTGTTTGCTATTACATTTTTTTTCTTTCCCTTGTTTGTATATCAAGTGGGTGATTGGTGTGTTGTAATATATAATCGTAACTGTATTTATTCACTAGTATTTGTGTGATTGGCTATTTACATGAATAAAAGATCAATAAGGTTTAGATGACATAAGAAAGAAGTGATCTTATTTTAAAAGAAAAATTTGCCAACAAAGTGATCATGGATGCGAAAATTAACTATAAAGCAGTTTGGAAGCTAAAATGGTAAAGTTGTTTATTAAGGAGAGGGGGGCATTAAGTTTTTTATGTTTTATGTATTCTTCATTGATGGTCTTTTTTTTTTTTGCACCTTGACATCTCATTTTTAGTTTGATCTATGATATCAGTTGTTGAAGTTCCACAATGTTGTATGCATCATAGTGTTAGAAATAGAAGTACTTTTTTCATTTTATGTTGGGGTAACTTTTTTTTCTCTTTTCCTCTCTGACCTTTGTCATGGTTGTTTGCATCAAGTAGAAATTTTAAGTTTTCACTTTTATCAAGCCTTATGGACCAAAAGGCATGTTTAAGTTTGCTCTTTTGCGAGGTTTTATTTTTTCATACACGTTTTTACTGTTTGCAGCATCGTTCATGTTATTAGAACAAAAGGCAACATATAAATTGAAAATGTAGAAGAAAAAAATATATCTATTTCAAGTTGTTTTTCATATTTGATAACTGTATGAAGTTGTGACAAAAGTTGTTTCTCTATTTTTGTATTTTGACACTATTGCTTAAGAAAGGCTTCTTAACTTCAAAGTTCTTTTTCCTTTGTAACACTAGATTAATAGTTTTTTTTTTTTGATTTAACACCATAGAATATATGTTTATAATCAGGATTAGGAATTTACATTTGTTTTGTTTTGTGTATGATGCTAGACAAGTAGTGTTTATGAACAAATATAAAACTGCTTCTGGGGTTGTTCTCTTTCAATGTTTTTTTTATTAATTAAATTTTAACGTTTGGTTAAACTCTAATTACTACCAAAAAAAATTGTTTCAACCTTTGAGGGAAAAAAACCAGATACACCTTTTGTTGTTTTCATATTTGTATTAATGCAGTAGGCCTTTGTAAGTTTCTTTTCTTTTTTTGTCATTTCAAAATCTAATGTAATGGTTCAAGGTAAATCTTTAAGTCTCCTCTTTCTTTTTTTTTCCTTATAATTATTCTCCTTCGCAACCTTGTTTCATATAATCCTTTGTTTCCAAATCCTTTCAAGGCGATGTCTGCAATCCCAAAACGGAATTCCCAGGTCTCGAAAAAGGCAGAGTGAGTACAGCTTTCATCTTTTTTTTTCTGCTAGAGAAGATTGCCTTTTACTGCTATTATCTTATCTGCAGGCCAAACAGTATCCTTTTTATATTTTTTTTCTTCAAAGTTTATAAAATGCCTTCGTTTTGTAGGCACATTCTTGTTGACGGCTTGATGGATCAGCTAGTGAAAATTAAAGTATAATCTGACACGTAAGGCTTTTGTATGATGGAACTTATGTCAAAATCGATTTTTTTTTCTAGACCACCCTTATTAGTGAGCTCTCATAATAATAAATTATTATGTCAGTGTTGCATCACCTGATTTTTTAAAGGCTCAAATTAGGAGTTGAGGACAATTTAAAAAAAATGTTTTCTCTGAGTTGATTTTTAAAAGTCTCTCTCTTTTTCTTCAGAGGAAAATTAGAAAAAATGGATACATCTTCAGGAGAAAACGAAGAAAAAGTATCCGAAAAAGATGAAAACTCTGTGGAAACCCGTAAAGGAGTGAACAACAGCATGCCAGGTTTTGAGTTGGTATCCGAGAATGAGAAAAAGGTAAACAAAGGGCTTTCATAAAACACTGTGACTTATTCTTTAGGCATTGATACAGTATAATTGTTGTTTAAGATACTCAGTGATGAAGCAGTGGGATTAAAGATGATATAAAATATATTATTAAAAAAAATCCTTTTATTGTAATGTATCTGCTCTTTGTTATCTTTCCTCGTCTTCTCTAATCCTCTTGGTTCTGGTTCCTATAGTTGTTTTTTTTTTTCCATATGTTCATCTTGTATTTCACTATTTCACTTTATTTTCTGTCTTCCGTCATTACCTTGGCCATTTTCTTTAAAAATTACCTTTTTTTTCTTTTCTCTTCATCTTTCCACTTCTCCCTTTTGTGGATATATGTTTCAGATTACTTTGAAATTTTCAAATTATTTATTTTCTCTTTCTTCACTCAAAACAGCTATGCAATTCTATGGGCATGTCTCCAGCAAATTATATCACAATCAAGACGTGTATAATTAAGGTAAGAATTGGAATAGAGAGAGAATTTCTAGATACAACTGCAGATGCTTTTTTTTTTTTTATAAACTTCCTGTTCTAGCCAAGTTTTGGGATTATTCTGATTATCCTATATTTATGCATGAAATTTGAGTTACACTGTTGTTCTGCATCATACTGCATGTATCTCTTCTTAAGTTTTAACTCATAAGAGTATTAAGACTAAGGGGCCAAATAACTGGTTTAATGGAAAGGAAACTTTGAGTAGAGTGCTAGTTCAATCCAATGTCCGCCTACCCCCGTAGACAGCGCAGAAGAGGGAGGGGCTCCTTAGTCCTTTTAGTGAGAAGCTCGGGGAATGGTCAAATAAGCTCTTGAAATATCAAACAATTTTGCAGGTCCCAGAGATACTTTTCTACTGGTCAAGAGGACCATTTGTTTGTTTTTTTTCAACTGGCTTAGGAGAGTTTATCTCCAAACCCAACTAGCAGTTAACTGGCAATATTCGAGGTCACAGTTCGCATACTTGGTGTATTTTTCAAAGTGAAAATTTTACGCTTTTCCAAAATGCGCACTTCTGAATTTCTACACTGCTTAAAGTAAAACAATGTTGTTTCTGATCATCATATAACTACAGTTAATTGCGCAACTAAAACCCAAGTAAAAAAAAAAGAAATTAACTCAAATTTGCGAGTTCAGAAAAGAAAAGCAAAGAACAATGTTTATCGACATGAAAGGTCTTTTCACTGTTTATTAAATTTGCATAATACTGTTTTATCGATATCGGCACTGCAGTTGACCTCATCCGTGTTACCATTTAGTAAACCTTTAGTTTGTGTGATCAACATGGTTTTTATTCTTCAGATTAATACAGATAATTAGAAATTAGAGCAGATGAAGAGTAAAAATAAATTCGTTGAGGCGGATATCCGATATAGATACACGATGAACAATAAGATATAAGGCTTAATGGAACCCGGTAAGAAGAAAATTTGTTGTTTTGTACTTATTGTCTACCTTTAAATATCTGTTAGCGGGTAGCAGTTAATGTATACATCTATTTCCTCAATAAATTTAACCAAATATCATCTCAGAGCCTCTCTAGACAAACGAAAATCTTGTTAATTTCCCATCCGGGGGGGGGTTGCCTGATCCCCCTCTTTCTCCACTTCTAAAGTTCCAAAAATTCAGGTTTGGGTGGCATCCCTGAGATCCTTCCAATTCCAGTTACAGTATCACTGATAATAGCCTGAATATCTAAGAAAGGGAAGTGGGGAGGGGGGCTGATAAAAAAAACAAATCACCCTTGCCAAATCTATAAACCAATTTAGGGAAACCTCAACCAACATATTCTTTTTTCTTCTGCCCCCATTGAAAATATCTGTCATGCACCATACAAAACTGAGAAGAAACTCATTATTTGTGCCTGCTAAATGCTGATCATACTTGTTATGCTATTTCTAAGTGTTATTGTTATAAGAAAATAGAAAAGAAAAGTAAAGGCCTTAGACTACTCAGTAAGATAATGATGTGCGCTAGTTCATCTAGTTTTTAAATGCATAACAGAAATACTTACATGAGCAATAACAAATTATCAGATGTTACAATTGCCTGGTTGTGGTATTAGCGTGATGCTACATCACCCATAGTAAAAAAAAAACAACAGTGATTTTTTCTTTTCCAACGTTTAAGTAAGTCTGTAAAATTGCTATAGTTGTTAGCCTTTATTAGTGGTAGGATTTCAGGCTATGAGGTAGGATTCTTTAATGTCAGATTTCCCTGGACACCCTGATTTATTAAGATCCTTCCTGATAAGTTTTAAAGAAATGATTGTTTTGTCCTTTCAGGACTACCTACAAAGATGCAATGGCAAAGATGTTGGGAAGTTTCGATATCCAGGGGGAATGGACAAAACGCACAGACGCAAAATTATAGGATTCCTGCAAGACAATCTGTGGATTGGAGCTTCATGAGAAAGGCTGTATGAATGGAATTTGTCTGAGTGTTATGAATGGAAGTTTATTACTTAGTTGATTTACTTCGATATTTGATAATGTCTGATAAGTTAGGGGACAAATATTTTATCTGGTCTTGTGAAAAACAACAATGGATCTTTATTGAGATTAGTTTAAGTGCATTTAGATTTATGTCAGAAAAAGTTTCTGGAGAGCGCCGAATTCATAAAAATAATTGATGTTTAAATTAAAATGGTCTGCCCTAATTTTTTTTTTTTCGATCTAAATTATCTCTTAGATAGGTTGTGACAATTAAAAAAAATTTGTTTGGCCTATGTTTTAATAATGGGATTGTTGCTCAAATTTTATAAAACAAATTAATGGTGTGCGAGACTATGAGGATGAGTTATAAGTCTGAAAGAGTGGTTATTTTGTAAATATAACTTAATTGATGCTTGTGTAAAAGGATTTTAAAAAGTCAAGAGCATGGTTGAATTTGAATGAAACATGTAAATAATGATTGCGTTAGACTGATATATGGGGCTTATGTGCCTTTTTGAGCTTCCTAGAAATGTTGAGTATGAAAGGGAAAATTTGAAGCCTTTTTCTTTTTCCTCATTTTTACTTTAAATATCAAACAGTAAATATTAAAATTGATATGTCTTCATGCACATTCTTTTGCTATCATCTTTCCCTGAACATCACATAAGCATTGAGGGCCTCTGTTATACTGGTTTTAACATGTTGAGCATCAAGCTAATAAGGCAAGTGCAATAAATCATTCTATTTTTTTCCTTCACCTAGATTATTACAATTTCAACTCGGGTTTTGTTTTGCATTGAGATTTTTTCTGATCCCATTTTATTCCTATGAGATAGGAGTCATAAAACAAATCATTTTCAACACAAATCAAGCACTTATCGCTTTGTGCTCAACATAGTTCATGCCTAGATCTGTTTGTAGCATCTCATGTGCCTCATTGCTGTCAGTTTTTCTTTTAAAGAAGAGCATAACCCCATTCCTGCTGTAACACATCTCATTCTCGGTCACAAGTTTCATCATTGCTTGGAATGTTTTTGTTCCTTCATTACCGGTTTCCACTTGATTGTTTTTATGTTGTCCATGTTGTTGAATTTAAACTCCAGGGTGAGAATCAATATGGTTAGTGCTTGAAACAGCCTTACCTTGCATGTTGGATAACCCTTTATGTGACTTTATTAAGTTTGCAAAGAACTGTTAAACTTACCTGTAAATGCCCAGCTCCTCTCATGCTTCATTCTATGTCCAGAATTGAATATGGGCGTAAAGTATGTAAAAAAATTTATAATAATTATTTATAGACGTACAAAAAACTTGATTATGTACTGTTCCACAGTGTCAGAAGAAATCACTTCTGAATGTTCATGTAAATGTACTTCAATCAAAGTGTGATGTAAATTTGTGAATAAAATTAAAAGGTTATTGAAATGGTATTTATTTTTTACTCCTTTTCTAATTCAAGACTCTTAGTCTTATGATGTAACACTTGCAACCATATTTTATTGATCAGCATTTGGTTTTGGATTTTTTGAGACAGGTGCAACCTGGAGAACAAAAAGCACCCCCCGCCCCCAAAAAAACAAAAATTAACTAGATAAATTTATGGAAAGACTGCTTGTGTGACACATCACATCAGTGATACTGATACTGTTAAACCAATGCTGGGAGCTCTAAGTCTAGAGAGCAGCACTGCAGTAGATGAAGAAATGGAAAGTTGTGTACATTATCAAAGCATTGTGTATTTCCCTGTTTATTTATTTCCATTAGATCTAAGTCAATAATCAGTGATTTTGGTCCTTTGGTAAAGGTTTTGTTTTAAACTTGTACTGTGTGATCAGATTTATTTACTTTCTAACTCTGTGAAAAAAAAGAATCCATCTTTATGTTAAATTTTAAATTTTGTGTACTTGTATCAAGTGTATGTCAATCTATCTCAGTGGATATTAACTGGAGTATAAAGTTATATTGGTGTGTTTGTAAGATTTCAGAGTTTGGGAAGTGAGTGAAGTCTTTACGGAGGCTATGCACGACTTTGTGATATTTTGTTTTAAAACTATCGTTAAATGTTTTGACAACCTTTTTTTTTTTTTTTAGATTTTACAGATTCTATTCTTAATTACCACATTTTTTATTAGATTCCATTGGGCCCATTAGTACATTTAAAACAATAGGAAATTATTAGGTTTTGGACATCAAGTGTTATACTAAGGTTATTATTAAACCAATCATTTTACCACCACTGGAAGGTTTATTTTAGTACACGTTATTAAACGTGTGTATGTGTTTTGCAAAGTAGCTAGAGCTGTACATGGTGTTTATCATCTAGGACAATATTTTTTTTTATCTTTTTGAATGTGGTGAGATTGTTTGGGAGTGCTCATGTCCTTTTCTCTACCCTCTCACTTCCATTTGTTTAAAATGCTGCACATGTTTTTCAAGAACTGGTGGTAGTTTTTTTTAATCTTTGTTTTATTCAAATGAACGTGCTGAATTTATTTTTATTCAATCTTTAGTTTGTATAAATCACAGACTATATTAGGCTGTTAGATTACTTCAAAAAGAAATATGTGGTGTCGTTTGTAAATTGCATTGAAACTTAAAATAAAATTGTCTTTGTATTTCATTGGGGGAGAAAACCAAAGAGGACTATCAGTGACAACACTGTTTTGTAACAATTTTCATGCTACTGTTTTGTAACAATTCTCATGCTACTGTTTTCAGGTGAGCCAATCTTAGGCCTAATTAAATTTTTTTAGCTCATGCACAATTTAAAGTGGATGATTCCGTAAGCATTTCTGGATCATATGTTTTACAAAACAGGTATTACTTATACTGTTATGTGAAAAGGCTTTGGTATATTTGCCGTTTTCACACCATAGTACATGTAGTTTTAAAAAACCTCTCCGGTTTTCTCCTCTGGTCCAAAAGAGTTAATGTCCATTAGTTTTGAGTCATATTGTTCATTGATTTATGAAAAAAAACTGGGAATTGTTTTATTTATATGTCTTTCTGGAATTTTTAAGGCGAAAAAAACAAAAAAATTATCCCACAGAAAATGTGTGTTGTACTTTAAAACAGATCATTGGATTTTGATGTTTTTTTCTTTTTTTTTCATGTACTATTATTTATAGTATTATACTTTTTTCATCTAAGCACATTTAAGAGAAGACATTACTTTTTATATTTGAAATGGTGTTGTGAAGGAGTTGTTTTTTGGGCATGTTTTTTTTGTTGTTTTTTTTTTTGGGGGGGGGGGTATATGTGTGACTGAGTTTTTACTGGGAAAGTTTGGGTGCATGATCTCTATCCAAACCGAATAGTCATTACCTGCCATCCATTGGTTCTTTCTTCATCCTTCATTAACATCTTTTTTATTATTTGAAGTCATGTCATATTGATGTGCTATGAAAATATGAATTAAAAACTGTTGCAGTTATAAACTTGAGTTTTCATTCGTCAAGTGTCTTGATAAAATTATCATAAACATTACAGTATCAGTTAAAAGGTGTTTTTACTGTTGTCTTTCTGGTCTGCTCTTGCTCTCTGCAGTTTGTCTCAATGTCACTGACGGTCTGCGTGTCTTGTCTCTCTGTGGATTTTGTTTAAACAATGGGTTACTGTCAATGGCAAAGAAAATTAATCTCTTAAATACTTAGAAGATACTCATAATGATGTCATTAAAGAAAATATTGCTGGAAAATGGTATACATCCATGTATTGACGAGTTGAGGATTTGCAAAATATGCATTGCAGTTCAAAAGTTTACTCTTTAACACTTCAGCTTATTTCAACAATGAAATATCTGCCAATGTCTGGCAATTTATTTGAAAATGAAGTTATCAATTTAAAATCTTCACGAATTACAAGCTTCAACGTCTGTCAGTGGAATTATGTTCACCACTTAAACGATTAAATCGTCGCTAAAATGGGCATTTCCAATTTAAAATTAATTTAGAGGTTGTAATACTTTGAAAACAAAGTGAAATAATAAAGAAGATGAATGGAGACAATTTTCATAAAATTAAATACTTATTAGTATTACATGTACAATGTACCAGTAAAAAAAGAAATAAACCAGCATGGTTAATCATGGATTGCAGGCTAAGCGTACATAACTGGGTCCATATGACCTCAGATTGCAGGCATTTTTTTACAAAAATACCAAGACATGCTGCAACATACTAGTCAAAAAGCTCCGTTGAAAGGTCTGTTCATTATTCTAAAACTCTGTGTGCCGAACATCATAAAGCTCTTTTAACATTGATGCGTAACTCTAGAACGTGCATGTATAGCATACTTACAGCCCATTTCAGTTCTACTCTAGTCAACTAAATAAACGTTTTTACTTAAACGGGTTAATTTTTTCCCAAAGTAAGAGAAAAGGGGAAATCAGATCAATAATTAAATTGATTCAAATTTCAATACCGCTCTGTTCGCTCATCCCATTATCCTTATTTTCTATCTTTTGACCTCTCTTCCTTTTTCCTCCTCCATCTGTCTAACATCCCTCTCTCCCTCCATCCTATCTTCCTGTCTATGTCTCATCTGTGTGTTTGTCTGTGTGTCTGTCTCCCTCCTTCCAAAATTTCTCTGTCTGTCTGTCTGTCTGTCTGTCTGTCTCTTTCTCTCTCTCTCTCTCTCTCTCTCTCTCTCTCTCTCTCTGTCTCTGTCTCTGTCTCTGTCTCTCTCTGTCTGTGTCTCTCTCTCGCTCTCTCTCCCTCACCCCCTGTCTCTCCTTTCTCTTTCTTCCATTGTGTCTTTCGCTTCATTCATCTCTTTTCTTTGTCTCTCATTGTCAATCATTTTCTCTCTTTTTCTTTCCTTTTTCTGTTCTCATCGACATGTCTTTTCCTTACTTCTACTTCCGACACATCAAATTTAGTTGTTGTTGTTTTGTTTACGTTTAATTAAATCTCTTCTTTTCAGTGTTCTTAAACTGGACAAACATACCAAACCTTCAGGTTGTTGTAGAGAACAATGTTGTGTTTTTAACATGTCTTACATCTCCGAATCCTAGCCCTTGAACGCATGGCTCATCGAAAAGGTCGGTACTCTACCGACATTAAAACGACTAAGTATAATCATCGACAGTCAAGCATACAGCAAGGTTTTCTTACCACACATCATCCTCCCACAACTATAAACAAATTTTATTTCCCAGCCTGGCGGTACACAAGCAAGCATTAAACCTACAAACCAACATGCGCTTTATACTTGTACATTTAGAATACATCTATAGATAGGCAGAAAGAGAGAGGAGGGGAAGAGAGAAAAGGAGAGAAAGACAAAGAGGCAGATAACAGACAGGCATCCATACATGCATACAGATAGACAGACAATGAGGAAGAGAGAGAGAGAGAGAGAGAGAGAGAGAGAGAGAGAGAGAGAGGAAGTGAGGGAAAGAAAAGGAAAGAGAGGGGAGGGAGACAGACACACAACTCTCCACTTCTCCATAAAAGTACGATCACTAAGCTTCTAAAACAACAGGCAAAGTCACCGAAGTAAACAAACATGTATTTAATTCGAGGCTTCCAAAACTGTATAATTAGACACGTTTTGGCCAGCTTACACATAGGCATCCATACATGCATACAGATAGACAGACAAAGAGGAAGAGAGAGAGAGAGAGAGAGAGAGAGAGAGAGAGAGAGGAAGTGATGGGAAAAAAAGGAAAGAGAGGGGAGGGAGACAGACACACAACTCTCCACTTCTCCATAAAAGTACGATCACTAAGCTTCTAAAACAACAGGCAAAGTCACCGAAGTAAACAAACATGTATTTAATTCGAGGCTTCCAAAACTGTATAATTAGACACGTTTTGGCCAGCTTACATTGTTGTTGTATACGCTGAGTAGGCTTAGCAAAAAATACTCTCTTACTGTCTCAGTAGATATAGAAATAATTTAAATAGTTCACTATCTCAGAACACATAGAAATAATTTAAAATTTAAAATTCGTTCATTGTTACATTCAAAACGCCGAGGTGTGTTTACTGCTGTCAATTATGTGATTTCTACTGTCTTTGACCTATACTTAAGAAGGCCTCGTCTGGGCACAATAAGAACAGGTTATTATTGTTTGCGAGAGGGCTGGTGGGCAAAATATGTGTTGATTACCGGTACATGTACTTTAAAAATTATAGACCTCCATGTACCACGATACATGAAAGATGCACCGTAGACCTTAACATTCCACGATATTTTCACCTTTACAAGGGATAGGCGCCATACCGGTACACTAAATCTAGTTAGGGGCCCTACAGAGAGCCACCAAATATATTTCGGCGTGAAGCTGACATGATTCCTCTGTCTCCCTCTCTATCTTTATCCCTCCCTCTCTCTCTCTCTCTCTCTCTCTCTCTATTATATATATATATATGATGTTTATATATTTATCTCTTTATCTATATACTTTTATTTATCTATCACTCTATCTGCCTACCTATCTGCAACTTTCTATTCTTCATTCAAACCCTGGACATAATTATAACAGTCTCAAAACCGCATTAGAAAAACTTCGACTCAGAGTAAAGTTATCTGAGATAATTATGTTGGCACACATCCAGGTATTCGAAGACATTAAAGTGCAAATGTGAACAATAACATTGTTTAAACAACACCGTAATAGAAGATGAATGCATTTATCGTGATTTAATGATTTTGTAAAGAACGTCACGAGAAGCTTCGAACCACACACATCTCTTACATAAGAAATACAATGCATTAATGATGCAGCTGTAAAACAAACATCTTTATTTTGCCAGCGTTGCTAAGAACTATAAAACATGAATGAAAGAAATGATACTCTTAAAACGTTAGTCATTGTGATCCTCTATGGCTGTCTTTTGTATGAGAAAATCTTGTAGTTATTTCTTGTTCCATTACACCCTCGATATATTAATGAATTGAATGCCGGATTTATAGCGGGGCATGATCCCTTCTTGAAACACACTCAATGCCATTTGAAAATTTGTGAATAAAATAGTTCCAAGTATAGAAGTATAGTCAATAGTCAATAAACGCATTAATAATCTCACGCATAATCTACTTAACCCACAGAAAGAAAAAAGTTCACACGTATTTATATCTCATTTCTTACGGCAATACGCCAGATAAAAAACAATAAGAATAATAACAGTAATACTAATAATTAAATAAAAAAAAAAAAATAATAATAATAATAATAACAATAATAATAATA
>RQTK01000362.1:261585-286067 GCA_003991915.1 Elysia chlorotica | reverse complement strand
CACCCCCCCCCCCCCCCCAAAAAAAAACAAAAAAACAACAGAAAAGTAAACATAGGACCACAGCAAAGAGACTGCAAACCACAAATGGTTGGTCAAAATTCAAGGAATGCAGTAAGGGCAACTGAGGGAATCCTCCTTGTGTACTCTGTGTAATGAAAGTCCTGTGAGTTTAATGCTCCCATCTTCAACTGTTTTTAATTTGTTTGTAATGTAAATACCCAGTCATGGGTAATGACTCTTGGTTGTCGGATTGAAATTCATCTTTATTTTAACCCTTAGTGCCTGACACTTTTATCCCACTGTTAGAGTGTTACTCATCTGAAAAATTTGTTGTACACATCCCCAGGTGGCGGCAGTACGAGCGTCTCGAGGCCGGGCTGGGGCAGTCAGGCAGTCTCACGGCACACCTGGTCGCCAGAGGGTGAAACCCCAGTGGACTCCGGAGCCTGACGATGGGGATTCAGAGCAACAGGAGGCATTGTCCCCAGATAGTTCAAGCTTTGACAACAGTGAAGTAAGTTATCCGCACAAATCTTTATGTAATGTTGTCGGTCCTCAATGTCTCCATATCAAGGTTTATTGAATTTTTTTGCAGCCAGTGAAAGAATATGCTTAACAAAATAAAGGCACGATTTCATGATCAGCTGAAATTATCTTTTTAATGTACCAACCTTTATTTTAATCTTATTTTGTGTGTGCGTGTGTAACTTATAAGAGTATTCTGTTTTTGACATTCACAATAAATCATCAAATATAAAACTGAGTCTTCAGAGGTGTGCCTTGTTAGGGTTTTTTGCTTCTCATATAGTTTAAGATTGATTCTTTTTCTTAAATTTTGTTTGCAGAATGTCGCATGGGATGGTATTTCTCCACTTGAAACCATTCCCAAACGCAAGTATCGCAAACGACCAGCCTCCTCTTCAGTGTTCACTTGTCCACACTGCCCCTACAAATCGAACCGACACTTCAATGTCCAGAGGCACGAGCGCCTGGCCCACTCCTCGAAGAAGCCCGAGTTCAGCTGCAAGGAGTGCGGCACCTCCTACTCCCTCGAGTACCGACTGAAGCTGCACATCAAGGCAGTCCACCAGGGCGAGGGCCACCACTGCACCATCTGCTCGCGCACCTTCGAGACCATGACGGGGCTCAAGTCCCACATGGTCACAAAGCACAAGAACGAGGACCCGAAGAAAGTGTCCCGCGAGCCCCCGCCGGAGCTGACCTGCCACCTGTGTGGGCGTGTCTTCTCCACAAAGTCGCACCTGCAGAAGCACACGAGCAGCCACATCATGGTGCAGCCGTTCCGGTGCTGCACGTGTAACCAGGCCTTCATGGAGGAAGCGCCCTGGCTCTCCCACCAGGCGTCGTGCCAGGCGGCGTTCACCATCCAGTGCTGCCTGTGCAGCGCCTACATCCCCACAGCCCGCGAGCTCATGATGCACATGGACAACGTCCACGGTCGATCCGAGTACCTGTGCAGCTGCGGCAAGAGCTTCCCTTGGAAGAAGTCGCTGCTCACGCACCAGCAGAAGTGTGCTCTCTACTTGTCTGAACGTTCAGCTGAGGCTTAGGGTAGGACATGGTGGGCATCCTAAGGTTAAGGTTATAAGCTGGAAATAAGTTAATCAATTCTTTGCAGTCCTAACAGCTTGAATGCTTTTCAATTTGTCGCTTCAAATACTTGTGAATTTTCAATATTGTACTTATAAAATTTTGCAATGCCTTTTTGAGTTCCCAAGTATTTTGATGACAAATAACCCAGCGTTTTAAAAACTTAAACTGATTCAAAATTGTATTTGAGAAACACAATTTATTTGTCTATCAAACACTTTCACTAAAAGAATCATAGACCTTGATCTGCTTGGTATTGATCTTATCTTATTTTGAAGTTAGGGTCAGCAATGATTTCTTACATTTGTAAAAAATTAAACAGATGGCAATTGTCAACTTTACAGTTGTCCTTTTTTTTTTTTAATTTCCTTTTCTGTCAATGTCTCGGTAAACATTCAAATCTGATGAAATATTACAAGGATGCTAAGGAATTGCTAAGTTTTTAGTTTCAATGTATTGCTCTTCAACAACAAATGTGTCATATATCCATTGAAAAGTGCTGGCAGTTTCAGATTTTGACTCTTTGAAGCAATCAAAGAAAATAAGCATGCGGCTCCTTCATGATTACAAATTTGTGTGTTAAATGAACGATCACGGTTTTTCTTCCTATCAAAATGTCTGTATCTTCAATCAATATCCAGTGAAATTGGTGCTCAGTGATATTTCCATACCCTAATCAAAATTTTAAATTTGTAAATTTATATGAAATTTTTATGCTTCTAAATATCATCTCCATATATGCTAAAGAGGTTTTGTACTAATCTCTTCACAAATTTTTTTTTTTTTTACTATATTCTTTTGTTTCTTTTAATATTCAATGATGCCTTTTGTGCAGTGCCTTCAATTATTCAAATGATCTGTTATTTTTATTTCACTTCTATCAAATGAAATCTATTGAAACACAAAGAGGTGAAACACATTGTGCCTATGGGAAATTATTTTACTTGCCTATGTATGTAAAATTATATATAAATTTTTATTTGGTATTGAGTAAAGAAATTACAAAATTTATATTTTTAGAGATATATTGTCAAACTAATGACTGAATCACTTCCTAATATCACATTTTTGTTTTTGTTTTTCAATGCCATCTTATTACTTTTTTTTAAGCTACAAATATTTGCCTCTCATCATAATCAAAATGTGATCTCTTTGCATTTTTTAAAAAGTGAAAATTATGAAATATCAAATGCAGCAAATGAACATATATTTTTATTAAAAAAATGTTTTTTGTCATAAAAAAAAGTCTGAAAGCATATCATACTCATTATAATCGTTGCAATTTTTTTTTCAACTTCAGCTGAGCAATTTTACTTGACAGGTCTTATTTTTGTAATCGGTTTATCAGAGTAAGTTTAAGATTACTATAAATAATTTGTTCATGTCTAATATCCATTAATTGTAAAGAGTAGCCTGTTGCTCAATCATATTCAAAAGTGTTGTCATATACACACTGGACCAATGTGTTATTCGGAACTTGAAATTTTATACATACATATCTGACCTCTGAACAGATGAACGCCTTTAAAAAAAAATTTAGTTCATTTATTTTAAGAGTTAATATAAAATGCCATTCCAAATATAGTTTTTCCAAATGCAAATTTCCAACACTTGGCTCATTCGGGTGGATTGTAGGTGATTTCTTATTGATATAAATGACTTATAATTTGCCTTTTATAAGAAGTGTATACTACTTCATCTTTTTTCAAGTTTTGGGTTAAATATCAAGATTGAGTGCTAGCCGCTACTGATATATTGAACTAGGCAGAGAGATATATTAAAAAAAAAAAACTTTTTTTGTCACGTCATTGGAAAATATCCTTTTAGTTTAAGGGTATTTATTTTACAAAAACAAATAAACATTTTCTCATAAGCTTTTGTAAACTCATTATAATATTTCTTTAATGGAGGAAATGTTGGGTCCACAATATGGAAGCACATTATAATGTGATGGTATTTGAAGGTTTTGATTAATCACAAAGTAGAGATATATGTATTATATGATACTGATCTTGGAGTGGGTATTGGTAAAATGGAATTCAATTCATGTTATCTTATTCATCATATCAGGCTATACAGTTGCAACTTTTTGCTATGGTATTTTCTGTTCAATTTTAAAACTATCTCTTTTTCTTTTCTTCTACTTCTGGCACTATGTATCTTAGCATAGGTATGATGCAGTTGTAGGTCCATTATCTTAAATTTGATTTACGCCTGAATTATCTTGCATGCTTTTGGATTTTTAACCATGTATTTATGTGCATTCTTATTCATGTTAAAAATTTAGATAGATAAGATTGCTGCTTCAACATTAATCACTTGTGAAACAAAAAAAATATTTATGTTTCAGTATATACATTCGAGAAGATCTTAATACATTCCACAGTATTTTGACATATCAATTTTTATTTGGTTGTGAACATGCCTATAATATCAAAAAAGTTGGTGAATAGGGTTGTGAACTTTATTTCCTTTTTATAAATGCAATTTTTTAAATGCATTTGATGACTCTGAGAGCTTCCACTTAAACCAAGTGTACTTAATACCAGATTTTGAATATTTTTTCTTTAAAATAAAACCATAATAAAAAAAGCCAGTGTTAATGTCTCTTTCTTCAACACAGAACTCATTATGCGTTACATTTTTGTTGCATTAATTATTGTGTGTTTATAGATATCACATGAGCATTGTTCATTGCACATTGTATACATGTTAAGTAGTACATTGTGTTATAATGACTACTGTTACAGACTTGAAATAGCACCCACTAGTCCAAAAACTACAACAACAAATCAAAAAATAAATTCCTGAATCCAGAAAAAAACCAACTTGATATAGTGAATATTTTACTAAAAGTTTGAAAAAAAAAAGTACAAGCCAATTCTCAAAAAATAAACGCACCTAACTTTTGTTCTAATAATGTGACAAAAGATAACATGTGCCTTTCTTCCATTAATTTACAGCCAGTATAATGGTTATAATTGTAACCAACTTCGTCAGTACACTAAGGTATCATGTCAAAGATGGAAAAGCCCACTGCAACTAAGTTGGAAGCAAACTCCCTGAGGCTGGAGATATACTTTGCAGGTCTATTTATCAGCAAAATCAACTTTGAGAGAAGAAAATATACATGTAATTACACTGCATCCACACCATTCAACAAACGAGCTGCAAGGTGCACTAACCTACTAAAGATGTTCTTTGATAATTCGCATCATAGGATAAAAAGTGAAAATGTGACAACTCAATGTAGCCATTCATAGGTGATATCAATTTGTTCATCTTTCAATTTTTATTAAGTTTGCATTTAATTCAAGCTCATTTGTCTTCTTCAAGCACCCTATAAAAAAAAAAGCCTTTTTGTGCCATACTGAACCCATTATAGGTATGGATGTAAACAGTAAGGCCTGGACAATTTCAAAACAAATACATGTGCTCAGAAGAAAATGGAGGCAACTTAAGTGCAGTCCCTTAGAAAAATGCTTAGAATCTCATGGTTTGATGTCATAGTTCACTTTAACTCTAAATCCAAATGTTTGTCTACATCGATGACATTGCCTGTTATTTTTGGAAGCCTTGATAACTTCAGAAACTGGCCATATTGACAAATATAAACCCTGTAGGTGCAAGGGAAAGATAAAAGGCTGTTACGGCAAATTGAAATATATATGTGTGTATTTTTCATGTGGTTCGCAGTTCAAGCCTTTTTTGTCTTGTAAAATTATGGAACAATAAATTGGAACTGAAAATGAAAGTAAAATACATGAAAGGAAATATCTAAATTTCTTAAGTTAAAATACACACTTTCAAATGCCTATCATACATTCATATGGATTTGGTAGCAACTTCTTTTAAATCAGTTGAAGATAACTTTCTTAATGTGCAGAAAATAATATATATGTATTCCTGGCATTGTGGCTATAACTTGAGTGATTATTAATCATGTATATAGTGGCCAAAAAAAGGCAATGTTTATATGTCAAATTTTCATCTCAGGTATGACAAACGACATGTCTAATTTGTTTTATCTAGTTTTAGTTTTATAGCTCACATTTTCCTTGTTACTGCAAGGAATCATCTAAAAGACAAGGGTTAAGAAAATACTGTGGAAGCCACATGTGGAAAATTGAGCAACATATGGTGGTCCTGGTTCCATTTTTTTCACCTGTAGAAAGTGCATTTGTTGCTTAAAATCAAGGGTTTTTGGGATCCCACTGTATTCTGAACAACACAGGCGAAGTAAATTAAATTGAATGTGAAGCCTATGGATTCAATTGATTGTTATACATGTGCATGTTTAATGTATGGCAAATATAAATGCTATTTATTATTATTATTTTTGTTATTTATTGAAACTGTACAGATCATTTGTCATTTCTAAAACATTTTTATTGAATTTCAAGCAATGGGGGTGACTTTGATACACTACTTTCTGAGAGGAGAAAATATGATGGAAATATCAATTTAATTAGTTACCCTATTTAATCTAAAACCATTTTAGATATTTTTTTTTCTCAGTTTTGAGAGTGAACTCCAGGTGGAAAGCTGGTTTGGTTCAGGTTTTTCAATATTTTTGTTTCATGATTTTTTAAAAGATTTTGTAAGATGTAAGAATAAAAAAAAAACAAAAAAAAAAACTGGCATTTTTTTGCTCCTGTGGAACACTGCGTGCATAGTTAACGCTTTGTGATCCTTTTGAGAAGTATGATAACGATTAATAAAATATCTGGCTTAATATCTTCCAATACGGAATCTGTGAGTATAGACGTAGAGCAACCCTTTGTTATGTTCTGTTTTACGTTTACATTCACATCACCTCTTTTCAGCACAAACACTAAGTAACGTACAAAAAGAGATTTGAGATGGGGTGATTGCAATCTTTATTCAACAATGTGTCAAGTTTTACATAACATGTATATTATGTGTTTTATTTCACAGAAAACAACAACAGCACAAAAGAAAAAAAGATATATAGATATATACCTACAGTGCAAACCTCACAAAAACGAAGTCAGATAATTTGAATTTCTCATAACCCGAATTTTCCAAGAAGAATAGATTATTTTCTTTCTTTGGCTCTAATAAAATCAGACTGATAATTCAAACTTTTCTGGTTTGATTATCTTAATTAGAAGCTCACACCACCAATAGGCATTACAAAAGAGTACCTGTCAGGCAGAATTCAATGCTTATTGCTGCCCAAGACATGCTTTTAAAAGAAATAGGGTTGGGAGAAGGATGCTATAGAAAGAAAACTATGTAATGATTATAAATGCAGTTTTTCATATAATTTAAGTATCTGTATCCTAATTTGTGGTTCAGGTATATCCCTTTATGTATTTTGAATACTCTTGACTCAAAGTTTAGCTTAAATCCCAAGCAATTTGAATTATGAGGTTTCCACTTTACTCCTGAGGAAAAAAAAACTAATATGAAACCAAAGATTCACTAAAGTAAAAACGAAAAATGGCACAGTAACTTAACTCTTTTGAAGATATAAGAAATTGGACAATTCAATAGGCAAGTTATCACAACAACAACAAAAGAAAGAAAAAGTGTATTACACAATGCTATTTAGTATGATTAAAATATAACATTAGTACCAGTATGTGAAGCTCCCATGACAATCACAGAGATAACAATAATCATAAAATGTTGAAGCTCGATTCGCTTTATCTTGACACAGATCTGTTTTCACCAGTTCCATTCTCATGATGTTCAAGGTATTTGGTAAGTATACTCCGGAAATCTGTGATGAAGTTGTATTGCTGGAAGATGAAAAGCAAATTGACAAAAATAAATAAACAAGACTATAAAAATTGCAACATATCTGGAAACATTTTTTTGTTTGTGTTTCACAGGAGGTTTGTGTATTTTAAAAAAGAAATAGAAATGTATAGACAAAACTTCAAACAAAATTTAAAACAAAGGATAGCATATTTAAAACCAAAGATAGCAAAACAATAATTATATTGAGTGGAATAACCTACATAGAAGGAAATGTGAAAGTTAAGCCTGTACATTATTGCCAGATTAAAGAACATTGCACTTGGGTACACATATGAATTGACTTGTAAGGAAGTTTTTCATGATTTCCTATGTGGTGGTCCTGGTTCCATTTTTTTCAGCTGTAGAAAGTGCATTTGTTGCTAAAGTTAAAATCAAGGGTTTTTTTGGATCCCACTGTATTCTGAACAACACAGGCAAATTAAATTGAATGTGAAGCCTATGGATTCAATTGATTGTTATACATGTGCATGTTTAATGTATGGCAAATATAAATGCTATTTATTATTATTATTTTTGTTATTTATTGAAACTGTACAGATCATTGGTCATTTCTAAAACATTTTATTGAATTTCAAGCAATGGGGGTGACTTTGATACACCACTTTCTGAGAGGAGAAAATATGATCAAAATATCAATTTAATTACAGTTACCCTGCTCCACCGAAAACTGTTTTGGATATTTATTTATGGTTTTGAGAGTGAACCCCGGGTGGAAAGCTGGTTTGGTTCAGGGTTTTCAATATTTTTTTAGATTGTGTAAGAATTAAAAAAACCCCAAAAAAACTGCATTTTTTTTTCGCCTGCGGAACACTGCATAAATAGTAAAAGCTTTACAATCCTTTTGAGAAGTATGATAACAACAAAATACCTGGCTTAATATCTTCCAATACAGAATCTGTGAGTATAGATGTAGAGCAACCCTTTGTATTGTAGTTGTGTGTTTACATTCACATCCCCTCTCTTCAGCACAAACACTAAGAAACTTACTAAAAGGCTTATCTGAGATGGGGTGATTGCAATCTTTATTCAACAATGTGTCAAGTTTTGTATAACATGTATATTATGTGATGGTTTTACTTCACAGAAAACAACAATAAAAAAAAGATATATAGATATATATCTTCAGTGCAAACCTCAAAAAAGTCTGATAATTCGAATTTCTCATAACCCGAATTTTCCAAAGAGAATAGGTTATTTTTTTCTTCTTTGGCTTTATTAAAATCAAGACTCATAATTCAACCTTTCTGGTTTGATTCTCTTAATTAGAAGCCCACACCACCAATAGGCATTACAAAAGAGTACCTGTCAAGCGGAATTCAAAACTTATTGCTGTCCAAGACATGCTTTTAAAAGAAATAGGGTTGGGAGAAGGTTGCTATAGAAAAAAACAACAACTATAGGAAACAATTATAAATGCAGTTTTTCATATAATTTAGGTAGCTGTCTGCTAATTTTAAAACCTTTTGTGTTTCAGGTATTTCCCCTCCTTTATTTGAATACTCTTAACTTAAGTTTAGCTCAAATCCCAAGCAATTTGAATTGTTAGGTTCACATTACTTCTGAGGAAAAAATTAATATGAAACCAAAGATTCACTAAAGTAAAAACAAAAAATGGCACAGTAACTTAATTCTTTTGAAGATGTAAGAAATTGGACAATTCAATAGGCAAGTTATCACAACAACTAACAAAACAATAACAAAAGAAAGAAAAAGTGTATTACACAAAGCTATTAAGTATGATTAAAATATAACATTAGTACCAGTATGTGAAGCTCTCATGACAATCACAGAGATAACAATAATTGAGAAATGTTGAAGCTTGATTCGCCTTATCTTGACACAGATCTGTTTTCACCAGTTCCATTCTCAGGATGTTCAAGGTATTTGGTAAGTATACTCCGGAAATCTGTGATGAAGTTGTATTGCTGGAGGATGAAAAGAAAATTTACAAAAATAAATAAACAAGATAATAAAGATTGCAACATATCGGGAAACATTTTTTTATTGTTAGCGTTTCACAGGAGGTTTGTGTATTTTAAAAAAGAAAAAGAAATGTATAGATCTAGACAAAACTTTTCCAACAAAATTTAAAACCAAGGATAGCATATTTAAAACCAAAGATAGCATGTGAGATATTTTGTTTCTAATGTGTATATAATTTATATAGAATCCCAACGGGTTGAAACATGAAAAACAATAATTATATCGAGTGGAATAACCTACATAGAAGGAAATGTGAAAGTAATGCCTTTACATTATTGCCAGATTAAAGAACATTGCACTTGGGTACACATATGAATTGACTTGTAAGAAGTTTTTCATGATTTCCTACAGTAATATGAACCTTACAATAAAAGTGGCATGATTACAATTTTTCAAAGCAGATAATTTGCAGGGATCACAGTGAAAAATTTTCCTGAACTTTGCCGTATAACTTGAACAGATTTACACTAACTTATCAAATTGTTTTCTTAGTAAACCCAAATCACTCACTGTTCTAATAAGTGTCTTGGAAGCAGTAAACCAAAAAAAAAAAAAAAAAGGAGCATTCCAAAAGACACTTCATTCTACCCACCTATTCATTTTAGTCAGCCTGAAAGTAATGTTTTATCCCATCCCTGTCATATAATTATACAAAATCAAGGTTGTTAGACATTTCAGACATGTAATTCTATAAGTCATTGACATGTCCAGTGCAATAGCAAAATTTAAGTTTAATTTTGCAATAAATGGCTATGTTGTTTTGAGGGTCGCACCAAGAAATGCATATAACGTAAAAGTTTGTAAAATTCATGAAAAATCCTGCCGAATGGATTAGTTGAACTAGCGAGGTTTAACAAAATGACTTTAGAAAGTGGAACAAACTTAGCAGCACACATACTTCCGTTTTGAATCGAAAGCACTTATTTTAACGGCTGCTAACAACGTTTCCATAGTTTTCGTTTCTTTATATAAGTGGTTACGCGGAGCCCTAGACTCCTTCAAAATCATTGCTGCCGTGGAAAACTGTGATCACTGAATTTGAAATCAATACATTCCTGTCCTATTTCAAAACCAAGGTAATCTATTGAGTATTGATCTTCATCAACAAGCAGTCACAAACAGTGCAATCCCAGTAATGGGTCAGAGAAGAAAACACCAAACTGAAATATTGGCAATTATACTTTATTTGAGTACTCACTATTTTAATATAGTGGCGCACTCCCCTAAAATTGATATCTCATAATTTGACATGCTTAACAAGTCCCAAATAAAGCCCATTTCAATTTATAGCTGCATATTTCTTGCTCAATCGTACACAATTCTGTCTCCTTCATCTTAATTCTGCATGTCTCCACCTGATTTGAGATAATTAGCAAACTTCATGATAGTAAAAATAAAGTCTTACTTTGACAGATCGAATGGCGGCATCACCCTTCAAATCCCTCAGCCTCTGCTTAGCATCCTCTTGGCTCATGGTGGGGTCCAAAAGCATCAGGAGGCATGCTGCCACTGAATAGATTGTAGATATATGATGGTCAATGGGGACACATTGACATGGGGATAGAAATGTAACAGAGCATAAAATTCAACTTAAGTATAAAGGTTTCAAGAATTTTGCAAGAATTGCAAGGCGCAAAAAAGAAAATGTATTACATGTTATGTTGAATAAGTGTTCATCGATTACTTCTAAATAGGTGAAATAGATAGATTGATAGAGAGCGATTGAGAGAGTGAGTCATTACTAAACCACGAAATTGAAAAGCAAAAAGATGTGCCCTAACAGGTAAATTAAGAGCTATCTCTACTGCAGACATGAACAAAAGCACTAGGAATCTTCTCTCTCTCAAAGGAAAAAAATTAAATTGCACGTCACATTCAAAATGGAAGCCACCATTTCATTTATTATATTATTTATCACAAACCTGCACATGATCTTCCAACACCTCCATAGCAGCTGAAACATGATAAAAATAATAAAATAAATGTACATAAAAATCGAACAAAACAATATAAATCTTCCTTACAAAACAGAAGTAAAAAAACAACTGTAATTTACCAAAAATGTCAGAACATAGCGAGTCAGAATTTTTTAGTAAACGAGATGCATTTTTTCAGAACCAATAAACAACAAACACAACACAAGTGTCATATTACACTTTGAAAACAAATCTATTTTGCTAGTTTTATTAGTCTTTCAATTGCAATTTCTTTTTTTTCCCCCAATCTATAAGAAGGTCAATATCAAATCAGTCTATCCAGACCATGATATTTCACCAACATCAGCATTTCCCAATCAGTCACACATCAGTTATAGAAATTTCTTCCTCTCTCAAAGTTTACATGCTGTTTTATACTTATGACATACTGAAGCAGGGTCTTTTTGCCAGATGTGAGGCACATTTTGATCTCATCTAGCAGCCCCATAAGTTTTGACATTTCAGGAACATGGCCATCATCTATTGGATAGTGGTGGCAGTTTATACCAGCTTCAGCATACTGTAAATGATAAAAAAAAAAAGAAATGAGTAAAAAGAAAACATAAGGGACAAATTAAGTCAAGATTGGCCTAGCCAGAAAACATCTATATAATTCTATAATGCTACAGAAACTGTTTTCCTCATTGCTCTGAGTTAACATTTTTTTTCGAAACCGTTGACCATAATAAAGGTCTGAACAAAACTTAGTAAACGTAGTGAAAACTTATAATTTGTGAGGCAACCAGGGTGAATCAGGCACAATTCAGAAACTTGACTTTTGCAGGTATGTATAGTGTGTTTAGCAGCATCAAATGCAGTTTGAGAGGTTAAAGAGAAAATGTCTATCAGTTCTAGAACCAGAGATAATCCTTTTTTTTGAATATGAAAAGACTCTACATATAGTGTTGGAGAAAAATTTCTAAGGACAAAACACAAAGGTTTAGATACAACATGATCTACAGCCATCTGCATCAAATACAGTGTATTTTATTATTTATCCCTATTTTCTTCAGCCTTCACTTACAAGAGAAAAATCTTATAAAATGCAAAACAGCTGAATTTGAAAACCTTTCATATAAGGAGAGAGGATAGTTAGCAATTTAGAGCATGCTTCCTTTAATCATTAAGTCAAAGGTTCAAATATTGATCCACAAAGTTTTCTGCCTATGTGACAGACTGATATACAAAAGTTTTATTATTACAACTATACATCTTTTTGGCAGCATGTGAATTTGTCAGACATCTGTATTGGAATCTGTACATGTCACGGCCTTGTTTCTTATGTTAGTAATTAATGAAGCTTGAAGATGCAACAATAACACAAACAAACCTTTTTTAGAAGATCAGTTGCTCGATACATATACAAGTCTCCTTTTGTGCACAAACAAAACACTTCCTCTATTTTCATTTCTTTCAGACAGTCTGCAAATTCATGTGAATAAAAGTTTCAATGTGTTATCTAACAGGCATTTGAATTTTGCAATTCAATAAAAATGGAGGATGATTTTTATCTATATTGCTAGTAAATAGTGTTCTAATACACTGGAATACTGAGGACAAAACAATAATTCACAATTACACCCACTTAACCATTGAACTTAAACAATTTCTTTAAATCACATTACAACAGATTGACTTATTTCAACAATGTCAACAAATGAAGTAATAAACCCCACTTAACAATTAAAAAAAACAACAACTTGATGTTCTATTGGTTTTACATCAGTAAATAATCTCAAATGTATGAAACTTGGTACAGCTATTCAAAACCTAGCAAAAAACACATTTCAAACCCTTTTTAGTCAGTATTTCTTTACCTGCAAATCAGTTGTGAGTGTATATTTATAAAAAATTTTGCATAAAAATTAGAGAGAATACAGTCATACATCAGGGCAAAATTTGTTTATTTGTATTACGTTGAATAGGATCCATCAGAAGGACTTAGGAGATGTTTTACCTTCTAGAGAACGTTATTTGTATTTATTTTATACGTTCTCGCACATTTTTTTCCAGTTAATTCTGCATGAGTACCAGAAAACAAAATCAAACATATGCTTTCATTGTAATCTTCAAAACAGTCATAATTATATTAGGCCCTAAATAAAATATTAAAAATAATACTAGATTAAAAAATCACTAAAGACCCCAATCAAAATTGCACAAGTCACTCACCCATGTCATAAGTCATGCTCCTCCAGGTGTCTTTGAAACGGCATCCTGATCAACAATAAATGAAAACGATTTCATATGGCACTTCAAAACATAGGTCATTCCAAACTTTTTCTTTAAGAAAAAGTTCTTTCAATCTTCTAATAAAAAAACAAAAAACTCAGCAACCCCCCCCCAAAAAAAAAACAAACAAAACAAAACAAACAACAACAAAAAAACAAACTACCCAACAAAAACAACAACACCAGCACAAAAACTCTAGAATTACTCCCCACAAAAAACACCCTCACCCAAAAAACAAACAAACAACAACTTCACCCATGTCATAAGTCATGCTCCTCCAGGTGTCTTTGAAACGGCATCCTGATCAACAATAAATGAAAAACGATTTCATATGGCACTTCAAAACATAAGCCATTCCAAACTTTTTCTTTAAGAAAAAGTTCTTTCAATCTTCTAATAAAACCAGCACAAAAACTATTACTCCCCACCCAAAAAATAAACAAACAACAACTCGACTCTTCTTATTATCTAACAAAATATAGAAAGAGTCTGACTTTCTTTGAATATAAACAGATGACTTATATTCCTCATTAGCCTTGTATGACATGTCGGAAGTTGTTTATTAAACTGAAGCAGGATGGTAAAGCATGTTGTGTTTCAATGTTGTTTTGAAGAGCACCCCAATGTCTTTTAAAAAGCCTATGAAAGTTGACTAGCACAAATACAAAGTGTCTAACTTTCTGTATTGCATAATCAAATTAGACCTTTCAGAATGTAAATAATTATTACACTTTAAAATTACCTGGAAGGCCGGATATACCCAGCTTTTGGTGGCAGTCTGCAAATTCCAGATCCAGCCTGTGAAAAAAAAAAAAGTAAATTATGGAAATATTATTTAGACAAACTTTTAAAAGAGCAAATGTCAATCAACACACAAAATGACATGTTTTTAATTATAATATCATGAAGATTGAACTTGATATAAAGATCAAAACTGAAGCTTACTCATTGGAAAAAAAAAGGAAGAGAAAGAAAGCACATATAATGATATATCATACATTTTAAAGATAATTAACCTTACCAATCTACTTTAAATGGTGACAAATCCAATGTCTCCGCATCCTCTTTATCTGAGAGATCTGACTGATCCAAATATTCCTGATTTTGAGCAGCTTCAGACATCTTTATATAGCTTTGTTGACTGAAAAAAAAAAAAGATTCAAAATTTAATAGTTAAAATGCAACCTAAAAAGTCAATTATAAGAGAATGAAAAACAGTGCTATAGCGTATGGGCCTAGATGATTTTAAATAAGTCAGTAACAAGAGGTTTACCTTCTCAACCTACAACTGCACAAGCATAATTATAACCTAGTTCAGTCTCAAACTGTCTCTTTTGATTCTTTTGAAAAATCAATCATAACATAGACTAGTTAACTTGAACTGTCTTTAGAATGTTTTTACTGAACTTCTATTTAGAGAAAGCGGATACATATATATCTCTCTCTCTCAATAAGACCACATTTTACGTTTACTTTCAAAACTTCTTTATGGATTAAAAAAAGGCGGTTTAAACACTGCTGATCTGCTATTCGGTTAGGTACACAATTTATAATATAAAAAGGATAGAGTAGATCTAGATCCATAGATTCTAAATGAGAGAAGCCATTGGAGCATCACTATTTGAACACGGGTACCATACAATGTAGCCGGGAAGGGGGGTGGGACGAACATACACAAGCACATAAAATTGTCAAAAAAATAGCCCACTGATGTTAGCCTATAAGTTAGGCAACCAACTCAATTCCCTCTCTATCTCCCAAACACTCGTTTGCTCTGTCTGTCTCTCTCTCTCTTTCTCTCCACTTTGATGTCAGATGTTATTGAATACCACCCACTCGCCCATCGAAATCCGCCCACCTACCCATTTGATCACTCACAGGCTAGGGACCACAAAACTCAAGAAGTGCCGAACTGTAGCTCAGTTGCTGATGATTTGGACCGGAGAGCAAGAGGTCAAATTCATCTCAGAAAAAAACAACAACAAAGGTACATGAAAAAAAAAATGAACCCGTATTCATGATGCTGGATCAGCAAGATTTAGAATCTAGGTCTAGATCTAGATCTAGATGTTATAAATGAACTATCTAGATCTACATAATGATAATAGCTCGCCAGACTACTGACTAGACTAGATGTAAATTTATCTCTCGATTAGAGCATTATTAAATCTAGTTGTATCAGATCTAAATAGATCTAAGTGTAGGAGTTGGGAGGATTTTACACGTCGGGCCCAAAAATTTTAGTAGCTTAATGGGGCATGGTTCTTTGGGGGGACGATTTTTTTAATGTAATCGATTATTTTTAATAAAATAAAGATTTCGAAAAAGCTTATTTCAAAAATTATAAGCTTATTCAGGACAATTTCGTTCTTTTATTGTTTGTTAATTAATTTTTCGTTTACTCTTTTGAGTATCTATGCTCGGCGGATGAATAGCTCCGCCGAGCACCCCTCCCCTACTATCAGGGGAGAGCACCTACAAGTGTCGAGTTACCACTCTTAATGCCTCCGGCACTTCAGAGCGGACTCAACGCTTTGAGTCTACTCTCCTAAATAGAAGAGTAGATCTCGTAGGTGAGAAATATAGGGTGTTGTTAGCATGGGCTAACTATTACATAATCGGGGTCGAAATTTGGGTGTCGATACCTAATGGGGCATTGAAAATACAGTTTAGTTATTTTGCATATTGCATTTTGTTTCAAAATAATAAAAAAAGAATATACCTAAATACATGTTTTTGTTGCTGTATAATAATTGTTTGAATTATGGTTGAAATAAAAAAATGCTTATTAACAGTTTTGCGTGTTTTTACTGGAATTGTGACATTGGAGTGCCAAATAAATAGGCTAGTTTTAGAACTAGGTCTCTTAGTGCTGCATCTATACCTGTGGCTATCTTTAGGGTTCTAGGGTATGGTGCGACTACTAGATAAGACTATGGTTTATGTGTGGGTTAGGGTTAGGGATAGGGTTAGGAATAGGTCTATGATTAGGGTTAGGTATATGGTTCGGGATAGATTTAGGAATAGGGATAGGGTTCGGGATAGGGCTATGATACCGTTAGGATTCGGGATAGGGTTATGGATATGGTTGGGGATAGTCTTTAAAAAAATTACCTGAATATGCAAAACCTCCGAAATTGAAAACGACTAGGGAATTAGATTTAGAGACCTAACACGTTAAAATTCAAAGGCTTTTAAAATCTTGTAGATTTGTAAACTCCGCCACTTCGTGCTCTAGTGCTCCACGGTTCACAGGTTTCCGGAAATGATTGAGGATTTTCATTTCATGCACCGGTAAAAGCGAAAGTAGGTTTTCTCTGAACAGCCAATAAAGCCGTGATTAGGGCCTATATTTGATTAGTTTTAGGGTTTTTTTTAATTTTATTTTTTTTTAACGTAAAACCTACTGCTATGCTTTCCGTTGGACCACATCAGTGAGGGCGAAAGGGGGGTCTTGATGACTGGGCAGCTCAGGATCTTCAAACACGTTGTCCAGGCTTGCGCTCTGTTCCAGCGACAGAACCTCCTAAGCACGTTCGTGTAGCCTACAGTAGTGAGCCATGGACCCACCTGCGAAACCTCAGAAAGATTCTGGGTCCCACCAGCTGGCAAAATCGTGTCCCAAACAAAGATGTGCTTGCCAGAGCAAACATACCATAGGCAAGAACGGGTAGCCCCCAGGAGACTAAATTTTAAAACGCATGATTGTACCACTGGGGTAAATTCCTCATCTAATTAGACACTACTATCAACCTACAAACTTCTTCTCTTTATCTTCAGCACACTAGTTCTCCCCCTTAACGTAGTTTTGAAGGTTTGTCTCACCTCTCTGCTCTTATCCCCCTTCTCAACTGTAGAACATATAAATTAAAGCAATCAACAATAACAACACCAACAACAACAACAACAACAACAACAACAACAACAACAACAACAACTAGGAACTGTTACACCAGAGGAGTAGGACTATTTATTAGTTTTATATAAAAAAAAGGGGCTTGAGTTGTGAGAGTCTAAATTGTTTGATGTGTCTGCATAGATTATATCTGGTTTTCGCCTATGTATCCAACTGTGTGTTTTTCTTTCTAAGAAAACTATACATGTAATGATATTTTTCTAAAAATATAATTATTTAATAACCATTTACACATCGAATTTAACAACTGTAAGAGTAATTGATTACTAGATGATTTTTGAAAATATTGTTTTCCATACAAGTGATAACATTTATTTTGTGTGCATAATTTCGCTGGACATATTTTGACTGTCATGGAAAAAGAATGGTAAAATTCACTGGTGGCATGTTATTCTGGAATACTCTGCGGGCTGGCGTAGGCGGTAGAGCGTTGGTCTCCCAATCTTGAGGTACCCGGTTCGAAATTCACCACCGATCAAAAATATCTTTGTCCAATTTCGTCTCCTACAGTAACTGGTTGGATCGGTGATAGTATAATGTAACCGACCGAGATAGAAGTGATGGTATCCCCACACTGTCTGTGTGGCAGCACGTACAATTCTCAAACGTTAGTTTTGAGACCCGTCTACAATATGTTGCCGACTTTGGGCCTTAAATTAACACAACAAAAAAAAAAAAAAATTCTTCTTCTTCTTCTTCTTCTTAGATGATTTTTGAAAATATTGTTTTCCATACAAGTGCATTTTTTGACTGTCATGGAAAAAGAATGGTAAAATTCACTGGTGGCATGTAATTCTGGAATACTCTGCGGACTGGCGTAAGCGGTAGAGCGTTGGTCTCACACTCTTGAGGTACCCGGTTCGAAATCCACCATCGGTGAAAACTATATTTGTCCAATTTTGTCTCCTAATGGTTGGATCGTTGACAGTATAACGTGACCAGCCGAGATAGGAGTGATGGCATCCATCCGCTGACGTTGTAGCAGCATGTAAAATTGTGAAACGTTAGTTTTGAGACCCGTCTACAACATAACGTTTGACTAAAAAACACCATTACAACAAACCCACACACAACAACAACCAAACAACTCACTTTAACACCAAACATGTGGCCTAAAGAAATAATTCGTTTTCCTAATAACTGAATTCTCAGTTTTTTTCTCTTTGTTGAAAAAAAAAAACAACACACAAAAAAACCCCAAACAAACAAAAACAGATATTCCAAATTACCAAAAGAAGAAGAAGAAGAAGAAGAAGAAGAAGAAGAAGAAGAAGAAGAAGAAGAAGAAGAAGAAGAAGAAGAAGAAGAAGAAGAAGAAGAAGAAGAAGAAGAAGAAGAAGAAGAAGAAGAAGAAGAAGAAGAAGAAGAAGATGAGCAACAACAGCAACGACAACGACAACAACAACAACAGCAACAAAAACAACAACAACAACAACAACAACAACAACAACAACAACAACAACAAAAACAACAACAACAACAACAACAACAACAACAACAACAACAACAACAACAACAACAACAACAACAACAACAACAACAACAACAACAACAACAACACAACAAAAAACAACAAAAACAACAACAACAACAACAACAACAACAACAACAACAACAACAACAAAACAGAACACTACCCAAAAATTCCCACAAAAAAACAGCATCAAAAAGCTTTATGGTTTCAAGGGATTGTTTCCCACAAGTAATGATTTGAAGCTATGGTAAAAATAAATTAGAAACTCAAAGATATTCTGTAGCTGCCGGCGAAGATTTTTTTTCTATTATTTTTTCCAAACTCAGTCGAGATGTCGATTAAACTGATCATGTATTAAAAAATAATAAAGAATGGTATAATGTTGATACTTTAATATAATTTTGCCAATCAACTGTTAGAATGATAAAGGTTTGCTCCCATATATCATTTCGACATTGTTGTGTTTTCTAACTTGATTTAATTAAAACAAAATATGCCGATTTCAATATCAAATTAACATTGTCTCATACTAACTCTTAATGATCCTCAATTTCTAAAACACTGTTAACACAAAAGAAACCACAAAAGTGACGGAAGTATGATAAAAAGTCAATCTTTTTATTCTTAATATAATGCATATATAAATAATAAGGCTATATTAGTACGGAATGTTTCCAGGGAATGATGGATGCTGTGCAATAAAACAAAGGAAGACGATATAGACGAGTCCATTTTGTCTCGACGTTCCACCCAACGGTTAAGATTTTGACACCATCATCTTGACGAATTCTGAGGAAGATAAGGAAAATGAGGAAGAATTAGGGGAAACAAAAGAGCGTTATTTTTTTCGGAAAACTGTCGTAAAAGAAAAACAATATTAAAAAAAATGTAAGCCTACTGGTCCAAGTAATTTTGTGGTAAAAAAAAAATGAAAAAGTAGGTAGAGGTCTTAGTGAAAGCTGATCTCACAACACATAAACCTATATGCCAGTTTTACACAAATATTATACATGTATTTAGAACTTCTAGAAATAACACGAAGAACAGATACCGTAATTAACAAAAATAACAAACACAACACCACCAGCAGCAGCAAAATTAACAACATTCAGATTAATAATTTTATAAAACCCATAAAAAATGAACGTAAGAATATTACTTCATATCCTATTTTACATCAATTTGACCAAGTACAGTTTTGAGCTTGGTATTTATACCGTAGCCAATGCCCTCTTACAAAAACATTTCACATTTAATGGTTTGATATCTTCCCCTGTGTATATATGTATGAAACAAGGTGCGTTGCAACTTTTCATTAGATAACGGATTTTTTTGACTTTGAAAACGAATTTTATCAATCATGCACACGCATCAACTCACATTTTAGCGTAAAAGAAAAAAAATGAAACCATAACAAGAAATAGAACAAAAAATAACAACGACAACAACAACAACAACAACAACAAAACAACTGAGTTAGGATAAAAATATCAACCACTGTTCCAAAGTCTTCTCAACGCCATATGGGTCGTTTGCTTAACGTCCAAAGTCATCACTATGTAGGTTATATTGTGGAGGGGTCCCAAGACTTAACGTCTGACAATTTTACGCGATGCCACACAGAGACCATTACTCCTGTCTCAGTCGGTTACATAATACTGACACCGACCCAACCAGTGCTATCAGTAGGTGACGAAGTTGGACCAAAACACTTCAAACAATCGTGTGTTTCCAACCAGACACCAACGCTCTGCCTCTTGCACAATGAATGAATGAATTATTTAATCATTTTTAATTATTCATTTATTTAATGATTCGTTTATTAATTGATTAATGTATTACTTAATTGATTAGTTCATTTATTTAAATATTTTGTTCGTTCGAGGGATTGGGGGAGGGGGGCATTTCATAAATACCGGGTACTAAGGTTTGCGTAGGCTACTAATTAGAAGTAAAAAGTTAAGTTTGGTTTCTTAAGGTCAGACGTCAACAACAAGACTACGTGTCGCAAGAGAATCTCGCTGCCACGCGGAGATACAACGGGGAGTTTGGCGAGTCATATTATAATGTACTGACATCCACACAAAAGTAAGGGACGAATTAGCACAAATAAATTTGCCCAATCGAGGGATTCAAAAGGAAACCCCCAATAGAAATCTGGCTTTATAACATTTAAGCCAGAGGAATTGGGAGATAAGAGGGTAGCTTAACGAATAATTATGACAATTAAAAGATATATTTCATTTAGAAAAGCAACAATTATTATAAACACAAACTGGTTAGAAGTTTACCGGAAAGCATCACGTATTTCTTCCTCCGTGTCAGACTCCTTCATCTTTTTGGCCATCATGGTTAAGAACTCTGTGAACTCTATCGTGCCGTTTCCTATGTTGAAAACAAAGTACAAACAAACAGTACATGAGAGGCGTATAGGAGCACAATAAATTCACACCGCTAAATGCGCGCATAATTCTTCAATACGAGCTTATTAAAACTTAGGGAATCATTGATTATCACTATTACTATGACCAACAATTTTAAAGGTTTTACATAATGATTGTCGTGAGTAATCACTAAGAAGATATGATATGACACATCTTTATTATTAATTTTTGTTCTTCTTCCGAATGGGAATCCGTCTTTGACATGATTTTAAAACAGAAAAAAACAAGTTACAAACAATCGATACATACCTAAATAAGAGTAAACGGAATGCAAGTTACGTATAGCTAATAGCTAATAAGACTTAGTTGATCAAATATGAATTAAGATTTACTAGAATCCAAACAGTGGTTCCACCCCCCCCCCCTTCCCCCCCCCCCCCCACACGCTCACGTTCTCCTGCTATAAATTAATCCCAAGTTTCAGCTAGCAATAACTTTACTTTGAACCAGCATCCTAATCATCACTATGATTATTTTAAAAAGTTTAAGCTCTCTAAAACACTGCCCTTTAATCACTCATACACAAAATATGCAACAACGAAACAACCAAAACAACCGCATCAAACACAATAGAGATCTCGCCATGACAAGAACCACAGCGAAAACCAAGACGATAGTTAGGACCTCTTCTTTTGGCGTCCAATCTTTACGCAGAGCCAGACTGACGCTGGTGGCTGGGGTGGGGCTGTGGCTTCCGTATGAAACCCTCTTGTATGTTTTTAGTCCTTGGTCCGACTGCGCAAGTAAATACAAGAGGGTTCCATAAAGAACCCCCAGTCCAGCCACAGCCCCACCCCAGCCACCAGCGACAGTCTGGTTCTGGCCTTATAGCTCTATCCTATACTGACGGAGCAATTGAACGATCATTAAAAACCCATGGATTCAGGGGCGTGATCATGTGATTCGTTATTTTTGTGTGGATCGCAAAGCCTAAAATATAAACACATACTTTGTGGTTTCCACGACGATAATGGTTGACATAATCAAGAACCTTAGATAATTTATAGAATGGGTTTTCTGATCGCTCATTGGCTCCTCAAGAGTTTTAGGTTAGAGCTATGATTGGGCGCCAGTGTGGATTCCCTCAACTATCGTCTTCGCTTTGCTATGGGAGTCGTCATCGCAAAACCTCTATTAACCAAGGGGGCGTTTTTTTAATGACGCCATCAGCATTTTCCAGATGTTTTTTTTTTATCTCCCCTCACTCGTCTCCATTTGTCAGTCTATAGCCAGCATACATACATAGTGTGGGTCAGCTGGGCCTACAGACCTCCCCCCCCCCCCCACAAAAACACACACCAACCCTTACGTTATTGAAAAACGGTGACTAATCATAACGTCCACTGACCATCTGCATCAACCTCGTTGACCATGTCTTTGAGCTCGGCCTCCGTCGGGTTCTGGCCCAGTGAGCGCATGACCACGCCCAGCTCCTGGGAGGTGATGGTTCCATCCCCGTCCTTGTCAAACAGACTGAACGCCTCCTTGAACTCTGGGGGTGGGGGAGAGTATATCAATTGAATCAACGTATTGAGCATTCTTAAGACTTTAGTCAAATTTCAGGTAACAGAGATCAACCTGTCTATGTCTGACTGTATCTGTCCGTCTGTCTGTCTCTGACTGTCCCTAAGACATACCCCCCCCCCCAATAATGCAACGATATGAAAGGTAAAAGGCATAACATACAACATACATAATAGTTAACACTTTTAATTCAGAGAATGCGGCCCCAAATCTTGCACATGTCCATTTTATAGTCATTCAACAGCCAGAGGTAAAACAAAATTAACGATTTGCTTATCTAAATATATAATATTTCTCAGTTTATGGGGAGTCCTAGAAATTAAATATTTTTCAGTTCATCATCGGTCTGAGAGAAAGAAAGAGATACAGGGAGGGACAGAGAGAGAGAGAGAGAGAGAGAGAGAGAGAGAGAGAGAGAGAGAGACAGACAGACAGAGACAGAGAGAGAGACAGACAGACAGACAGACAGACAGAGAGACATGCATACAGACAAACAGACATACAGACAGATCCTCGGTTTCTTAACAACCGACTCATATTATCTTATAAATAACCGATCAGTATAATAAATAAAGTGATATATAAAAAATATCGTTGTAATTGTAGAAGGCCAAGATTAATTAAGTCCAATAATGAATCTACATTCTTTCACTCTACACAATTAAAAACACAACTATGCTAAACATACCTGCAATTGACTCTTCTGTAAGACCCTCTGTCTGGAAAGAACGAATATAACAAAGGTACTGAATACAACATAAAATATATAGACAGACATAATTGCACATGGACGGCTAGGAAATAGAAAAACAACAACAATATGTGGCTAGTTACAACATAACGTACTTTATTAGTCTTGGCAAGGTCAGTGAGTGTTGCATAGAAAACGAATGGTAGATTTGGTGGGTTCGATCCCCGTCTGAATAATTTGAAACTTTTATCTTTAAGCTTTGCATCTAAAATTCCCTAAATTATGATCTATAGTCTACGTTATAGGTTTTTCATGAAAAGACATCCCAGAGAAAAACAGGTAAACAAACATAAATACTGACATAGAGTGACAGAGAAGCAGACAGAAAAATAGACCTGGTTCAATCAATAATGATTCAATGCCCTAAGAATGCAATGCCCTCTGAGTTGTATTTAATTTAACTTATATGTTTCCCACCTTAACAATATACAACATGTATTGCTACTATTAGTTTTATTCATAGAATGGAGAGATTGAGACGATTTGACTGATGAGATATGAATGTGTTCTGGGCTTCCCGCTCTGGGACATTTCTTGAGACCTAGGATATGTTAAACTTGGAGACAGTTTTGCTTTCTGTGTACAAATGATTTATAATTAAATCAAAATCTCTACCTACCCCATAACAAGAGACGAATACGAAGAATCAGGGATTAAAAAGAGATATACTAAATGAGTTATACATTGGACGACACAGAATCAAATCAATGCAGAGAGAGAGAGAGAGAGAGAGAGAGAGAGAGAGAGAGAGAGAGAGAGAGAGAGAGAGCGAGAGAGAGAG
>RQTK01000362.1:232222-242657 GCA_003991915.1 Elysia chlorotica | reverse complement strand
TATGATACAGAGAAGCAGGCCAACAACTATAGAGGCTTTTTGTCTAAAAATGTGTCTTTGTCTACTTGTCTTATCTGTTGGTCTAAGCTAGACCTAGGTTTGTGGCTGTCCCTTTCTAACCTATTTTCACCTTATTCCCTCAGTCGCTCGCATCATTATTTGGTCCCTAGGTCTAGCTCCGTCTGTTAAAGCCTCTATAGTTGTTGGCCTGCTTCTCTGTATCATAGAAGTAGTAGTAGTAATAGTAGTAGTAGTAGTAGTAGTAGTAGTAGTAGTAGTAGTAGTAGTAGTAGTAGTAGTAGTAGTAGTAGTAGTAGTAGTAGTAGTAATAATAATAATAATAATAATAATAATATTTATGATGATGATGATTATGATAATAATAATAACTAATACTAGAGTTCACATGCAATCAGTAATGCTATATGTACGATGACATATTCATACCTTGGATCTGTTCATCTGGAAGACTGTCTGCCTGTAATGTGAAGGAAAAATAATGTGAAATTAGATATCATGAAAAATAATGGAACACTCGTTTATTTTGTATATGTTATCTTTACTCCTGCTTTTGCGTGTTCTTTGTATGATAGAAGATCTAATTTGGTTCGCAAGGGGGATCCTGTACGCAAACCGGTCCCAAGGATTATTAAGTCTGGCAGTTTTTAATGTTTACAAGGTCTATACACTAAAGTTTCCCAAAACACTGTGTTAGCAACACTTATTCCAACCGTTCACAACAGATGAAATTGTAACCGGTTCGGAAAAAAAAGTCAGAACCGCAGCCACAAAACTGCCCTTACGAGTATTCGGTGCAAATAGATCCTCTTTATTGTGGATTGGTTTCATTTGTTTGTTATCGTCCATCGTGGGAAATTAAAAATACGTTGCGGGCGATTACCAAGACAATTTTACGTGCTGGCACAAATTAGACAAGGCGGTAATTTTAGGATTTTCTCTCTCAGTCATGTTATACTGATATCGAGCATATGTGTATGAACTGAGGTGGCCTGCTCAGGATTCGAACCGAGGGTCCGTCGAATACACGCATAAGCAGCTAGCTCTAAATCGCACCATATTGCACCCCTTATAATTTATTGTGGGACTTATCAGTATGCGGGAGTACATTGATAAAAAACACCACCCTTATTAACGTTTTAGAAGGTAAATAAATCGCATTTTTACAATACGGTAACAAAAAAAAAAGTTGTACTGCCAACATGAAAAACATGCGGCTTTGTAATTGGTATTTACCCAGGCTTTTTAAAATCGCAGACCGTGTGTTAATGTAACCAGGAACAAAAAAAAAGTTTAAATACATTTAAATTTTACATTGGCATTCTTGTACGACATCATTCCCTTTTAAAAAGAGTATTCAACTATGTCCCTACAATATGAAAACAAAAGGCAATATAAACAATATCCCTTACAATAAGATCTCCCCCTCCCCCCAAACAAACAAACACAATAAAAAACAAACAAAAACAACAAGACTACGCTACTTCTTTGTTTACTGGAGTTAACGCTGGCAGTAACAGCAGAAAATACTACATTGATTGTTACGCCTCGTATATTGTATGATTATCTTGAACAACTCTTTAATGATCACACAATAAACGTTATACCAATTGTTGATTCTAGGTGCCTCATTATTTTGTTTCAATGAGAGAGTGTGTCTGTTTATAGTAACGGCACGTTCATTCACTCACTTTATTATTATTATTATTACCACCAGCACCAACACCAGCACCACTAGCACCAGCACCAGCACCACCACCACCATCATCATCTTGACCAGCACCACCACCACCAGCACCACCACCACCACCACCACCACCACAATCATGCTGACCGTCAGCGTCCACCTCATTGATCATGTCCTGGAGCTGCTCGTCTGACGGGTGCTGGTTCAGGGAGGACATCACCGTGCCAAGCTCTTTGGTCGTGATGCAGCCGTCGCCGTCCTTGTCAAACAGGTTGAAGGCTTCTCTCAACTCTTGACGAAGGAGATGAAGAAGAAAAAATAATAACTATGGTGCTATTAGATGATGACGATGATGATTGTAATGATGATGATGATGATGATGATGATGATGATAATGATGATGATGATGACGATGATGACGATGATGATGGTGATGGTGATGATGATGATGATGATGATGGTGATATTGAGGATATTAATAGTAGTAGTAGTAGTAGTAGTAGTAGTAGTAGTAGTAGTAGTAGTAGTAGTAGTAGTAGTAACAATAATATTTATGATGATGATGATTATGATAATAATAATAATAACTAATACTAGAATTCACATGCAATCAGTAATGCTATATGTACGATGGCATATTCATACCTTGGATCTGTTCATCTGGAAGACTGTCTGCCTGTAATGGGAAGGGACAATTTATTTGAAATTTAAAAGAATGAAAAATAATAAAACACGTGTTTACTCTGTGTGTATTATCTTTACTCCTGCTTTTCCTTGTTCTTTGTTGGACACAAAATCTTCCTTCCCACAACACTTTTTCATGCATCAACAAAAATGACACCTCAACTTCCAATTGCTTTTTGATGAATTATATGGTTGTCAGTTAGTCGAATATAAGTTATGTGTCTCTAGTGTCAGCCCCCATGCAAAAACAGCTTGCAAGCCTTTAAAGCTGTCACACGCCGACAGACTGATAAGGCAGGACATAGTTTTTGTCTCGCTATCCACCCACGTCGTAAAGTTGATACGAAAGATGGGTCATGGTTTTGATAGTATTAGTAATTATCATGTAGCGCCAGTGACAATGTTATTGGATGATGACTTGATCTACAACCTAGCGATATCAATGTTTTTGGATTGGTTTTTTGTTGTTAAAAATTTACCTCAGATTATTCTACTACTCATAACAACCGCGCTATCAGACGTGTTATTGATTTCAGGAGAAAAAAATCATAATAATTATGTGGCTTCATATATCTAATGTTAACGATGGTATTTAGTCTGATGATACAAACGCTTTCATTTATTATATTAGGAAATAACAAGAATTCCATGAACCGAAAATTAAGAGCATTATTTAGATCTGGGAATCAATTCCCTTATACATGTAGATGTACTATGCTACATTCCCGTACCCAATATAACCTTTAGAGTTCTGACGTTGGACGTTAAAATAACAAACAAACAAAATATTCTGCATCGAAAGTAAAAATCTGTGTACCGTCCCAAACCAATTTCTTACCTCCAGCTCTTTGTCTAAGAAATGTACATATTTGTCAACCTTCTTGCCACAACACTTTGAACAAGAAATATCTCAACGTCCATCTTTGAGATAAACGGTATGATTGTACTCTATAGATCTAAGTGATGTGTGTCTGCTGTTAGCCCCTATGCATAACGCAGATACCAATCTTTCACAAGCTGACACACAATGATATTTTTATCGCAAAGGCAGGACATAGTCTTCGCTTGCTGACTTGTTGTGAAATTGATATCACAGATAGGTCAAGGTTTGGATAGTAATCACCATGAAGCATTAGTGATAACAATTATTGGATGATAATATCACTGAAAACGTAGCGATACAGAGGATTTTGAATTGATTCTTTGGGGTTAAAAAGTCAGTTCAGATCGGTGTACTAATCACAAAAGGAGGCTATCAGACGTGCCATTGTAAAGTTAAATAATAACAATTATGATAACTAACTAGTTGTTGTTGGTCGAGATTACAGAGATAACACAGAATGGGAAGGGTTCAGTATTTCGCTACAATAAAACACTTAAAATTAAAACGCACCCCCTATGTTTTTCTCTTACTCTGTGTCTCTGTCTTTTTCTCGCTCACTGTGACTCTGCCTCTACCTACCTGGCTGTCTGTCTGCTTGAATGTCTTCCCTTCTGCCCATCTCTCTGCCATTCCGTGTCTCTGTATTTCTAAATCTATTTCTCTGACTCTGTCTAGGTCTGTCTGTTTGTCTGTCTGTCTGTCTGTCTGTCTCCCCTCTCTTTCTCACGATTCAATAAGAATAATCCCACTCCTGATCTAATTCTTTATGTTTTCACCAACTGTTCTTAATATTATATATTGCAGACTATATCTAGATTTGATTCTATAATAATGAAAAAGGTTGTAATAACCTTCTATAACATAGAATGATTTCAGCATTGATTTCAAGTCTTTTTGTTGTTGTTGCTAAAAGATCTTTCTAAAAGTCAAAAGTATAGGCACAAAAAAAAAAAAACACCCAGATACTATCTTTGCACTATATGTGCATATTTTTTCCAAAGAAAATATTATACCCAAATAAAATGTAGAAAAAAAGTAAAATCCAAACAAAAAGACACATGTGAAAAGAACAACAACACCAGCAAGAAGGACAACAAAACCAATAATTAATTTAGCTCAAATCACCTACCATAACGAAGAATAATTTGCAAGCTTATCCACGAAGCTTAGGCTATTGTGAAATCTTGTTCCTGGCTCGGCTGTTCCAAGGTTTAAAAAAAACGTTTGCAACTTTTAAAAGCTAATAACAAATTCACCACCAATGTAACTTGTATTAACTAAGTAACACGATTACGATATTAGATGCTTTAGATCTCGAAACAGATAAAAATGAAATACAAAAGTTATACGCCCTGCCACAATACTCCAACGGTGTCAAACAATATTACCAGAGACTTAAGAATTAGAATTAGTCACTCTCTGATAAAAACAACAACTGCAGACTAAAGATAATGAAGCTGAACAAAACAGTCACGCATCTAACAATGGCAACACACTGCTCAAACTGTGTCCGACTTCAAGCTTATCTAAGTCTCTATGATAGATAGTGGAAACTGTAGTTAGCACGCAACCTGATAGACAGTATGTCCATCCCATACACAGCTCGACTTCGACAGCTGCTTATCTGCATTCTGTTTTATTGGATGACACACGTATCAGTTTTTTGTACTTTAAAGTATGACGTGCAGAAGTAATTTTATGCTAAAAAGTTTGCGATAGAATGTGCCCCCAAACATTTCTAGGTGTCAATAAAAACTGTCAGTTATACTTAAATTTTACCCTATGGTAATGTGATACAATCATATTTATTAAATTGCATTATATATGTTAATTAAAAACTCACTGTTACACTTATATGTATGCAAAGTGGTGCGAAGCAGTTATTAATGAATTGTACTATTAACTAAATTTACACGCATAATTAAATTCATGCCATTGTGTCTTCTTATTGTATATTTGTGAACTGGTGAAATTATTATCGTCTTCTCCGCCATAACTACTCAAGGTACAAACATGAAATTTAGATATATTGGTACCTTGGACATTTATGAATGCCTTAGGCTGGTTCGTTTATTTTCACGATGACGCATAAAGCATTAGTAAGATTTTAGGAATTGAAATTGATTCGTCGATCAAGCAGGCATTGCTGTTTTTTTTTTATTTCAATTAGCTAATTGTAAGTGAAAGCGGGTTAGGTTCAAATAGGAGCGGGGCTCTATTTCAATAGTTGAGATTTCTAGCCGTAATTATTTTTGTTTTCTTAAATCCATTTAATGTCAACTTATAGATCAATATGATTTTTTTCTTTCTGTTTGACATGTTCACGTGCCGGCTCTGCTCGGGTTTTAATACTGAATTCTAGATCTAATCGAATGGGGATCTTTCGGGGTTTAAAAACATTCGAACCCAATTTAAATTATATAGGTTTTGGACCTACGTCGACTATCATCGAAAAAAGGGGGTAAAAATGGATCTAACAGAAATGTTAGCTACAAAGTAATCCTGTAAATATCCTAGCGTGAGTTATCAAGACTATTGATATGCCCTTTTAAGTGGTGTACCCATTTGTATCACATTTCATTTGTTTAGCTTTCTTGGCTTTAAACTTCTATCTCTATAACTATGTTTTGCGATTTTAGTTGCGCACAGTGTCCCAAAATCCAAGATTTATCTCTATTAGTAATAAGTATAACCTTGAAAAAACATTTTATATCCGTACTGTGTCCCAAAACTTGAGCGAAGCCGGGCATCCCAGCTAGTATTAGAATAAATTAAAAGTTTGCAATGGAAGGTTCTTTAAATATTTCTATGTGTCAATAAAAAGCTATCACGTTTACTTACATTTTTTCTATGACTTTTCCGAGTGAAAAAGCTCCTCGAGTGGTATGACGTACTTATCTGCATGAGAAATGCATGCGATGCAAGCATAATTATTTGAGTAATAATTATGAATTACACGGTTTACAATGGAATGCGTCCCTTAATATTTTCTGAAGGTCAATAAAAACTATCAGTTATACTTACATTTTATTTTATGGTATTTTAGTTCGAAAAAGCTCGTATTTCTTGAGCATTGGGTTGGACGATGCACTTCTTTAGTCTTCAATTAAACTGACGCGAATAAGTAATTTCATGCAAATAGTCCTTAAACATTTATATGAGTCAATTAAAAAACTGTAAGCTATACTTACATTTTGTTTTATTGTTTTTTAGTCTGAACAAGCTCTTATTCAGTTGGCTATATACACACAGAAACCGTACACAAGGCGTCTATAAAACAACGTACAGTCTGTTACGATGGCCCTATTTTCATTGAGTTGGATGATGCACATATTTATTAATTTTACTGCACTTGTACTGGGATGTTAGCATATTTGAATAAATTATATTCCTTTATTTCAACTGAAAGCTCGCTTCTACTCTTAAATAATTTTCTCTTATAGTATTGCAGATTAAAGCAGTACGTCCCTCAACTTTGAGTTGGACAAGACAATTATAATTATTTGACGCCACCAGGATTCTAGAATTAAATTGACCACAAGTGTGAATTAACAACTGTCAGTAATATTACAATTACCTTTTACCCAATGTCGTTTCCTATTGAACACATTCTTCCTTTAGCTTAGAGTGCGTCTACGCAGTTATCAGTAACTTTTTACAATAGTTTAAATTGACGCGCATGTAAATTCATGCCATTATGCTTGATTGATATAAATTTTGAAAAGTTTGCAGTAGAATGTACCCTGTGCATTGATGTGTATCACATAAAAATGTCAGTTGCACTTACATTATATTATTACATTTCAGATTGTTCATGCTCTTCCTCTAACTTTGAGTTAGGCTATGCACTTATCATATCAGTTCATTTTACTATCAACTAAGCTGACGTGGATAAATAATTTGACTCTCTCATTATGACTAAGCTTGAAATGGAATATGAAACTAAACTTTTCTATATGTTAATTAAGAATCGAGAATTACGATTACTTTTTTTATGATATTAATGATAAGTTTCCATTTTCAAAGTGAATGACTTTCAAACGCTTAACGTTTCAATCTAAAAAAAAAAAAAAAAAAAAAAAAAACCCAACCCCCCCCCCCAAAAAAAAAAAACCCCAGCAAAAAGACAACGACAACAAAAAACCCCCCACTAGATTTAGATTTATTGCAATAAAATAAGTGAAATTACGTATCAGAATGTACATGTGAGAATGTACAAGTACTGAAAATTGATTCATACTTAGTGCTCTTAATGACTGACATTTCAATACTTCTGAATCGCATGTGACAATAATTTATATATTGCCCGACGAACTATATTCTATTGTTTATAGTTGCTAAATTATATCACACTGCAAAAAATTGGGTCCAGCATATTTATTATATTTTCTGAAATAATATTAGTATCTTATTGACATCACCAACGGGAGTTTAACAATAATTTATACATTCCTATCTACCTTTCATCCATGAAAATTAGACTTTGGACTTCTCCGCAAGTTGCAATCATTTTTGCAGTAAGACAACAAGAAAACAACAATGACAATTTTTCAATTTTTTTTTTATTGATTTAAAGGAAGCTACCCTACTAATAAAACAATGTCAAACACTGCTACAATTTAATACTTGATAGCTTTGAAATGAATGCTTTTGACTGTATTAACCCAAGACGGTGACAAAGCAAAGACAGTATTATCTACTGGGCGAATTAGCTCAATCGGGTACGAATTCAAACCAGACTGCCTTTCTCCCTACTAGCTTTGCGGGGCGGGAGGCGGGGGAGGGGGGACGAAGTGGCTCAAGTGATAGGGCGTTGATCTCCCAATCGGGAAGTCCCTGGTTCGAAACCCATGATCGGTCATACATTTATTTGCCCGATGTTATCCCCTACTGGTTGAGATGATGTCAGATAATATGACCAGGTGAGACTGGTGGCAGCACGTAAAATTGTCAAACGTTAGTCTTGGGACCCGTTCAAAATATAGTCTACATTGTACTGACGCACGCTATGCAACAACAAACCCTACTGGTTTGGTCAGTGTCAGTATAATGTGACTGGCTGAGACAATTTCTAGTATCCCCGCTTCTCTTTTGTGTGACAGCACGTATGATTGTCAGATATTAGTATTGGGTTTCGTCCACGATGGAGGTAAAAAAAAACAACAACCAAGCAAATTAGCAAGTGAACAACCAACAAACAAAGCAGTTTTATAAAGCGCCAACACCCCGCTTACAAGAAAAAATTCTATATGCGGCGTTCTTATTTTTAGTATTCATTTAACAACATTGTCAATATTGTCTCTATTGAGCACACTTTGTGACAAAATAGCAATATATTATACCATATTACGCCATTAAAGAGGCTTCTCTCTCCAAATTAATTCATATGCAGCGTTCCGAGTATCCTCTTTATAAACTTTCAGGGTTAATATCTTGAAGGGTGCAAACTAAAACTATCAAAATAAAAACTACCCTTTATTTTAGAGCAAAAAAAGAAAACAATGAATATGGAAAGACAATCCACCTGGTAGGTACACATGGTTTGGATTCAAGCGCATAAAACTACTTGCTATTTGCTACTCTAAGGCTTAATAGAAATACATTACCTAATATGCATGGGTACACAAATGCAATATTAATTTTTTTTTATTACTGAGAGATGTATATAGCTAATATTGATCCAGAAGAAGCAACTATGACTCATCTTTCTAATCTACTTTTGTTTCAGCTGGCTATATACACAGCATACATAAGAAGCCTATAACGCAACGCATAGTCTTTTTCACGATGGCCTATTTTTCAAAGATAAGGTCTCTTACTTAAAAAAACAACAACTGACTGAAATTATATTACGGCAACGTAAAAGTGAATCCGGGCTTGGTCTGACTTAGAGCACTTGTTTTTTTGTGTGATGATACACGCATTATTAATATATTAGTTTAAAGCAGCGGTTCTGAAGTTTTTCATAAAATATATTAGTACAATGTAGCGAGAATTCTAACATTATTGTCCATTATACTCGTCATTGGAAAACGTAGGTATTCATTTTCATCTTAAAAACAATTGACAATTGACAATTTGAGACGCCAAGATGGATTGGAATTTTACAACTTTGGCTAACTTTTAAAGTTCTTTTAAGATGAAGATTTTGGGGCATCATATCCTAGTTCAACAAAACTATCCGTGATTCTACAAACTGCTTTGATTTAATGTTACCCCCATCCCTTTGACAAATCTTGCAAATCGTTTTTTAAGCACATCATAAAGTATATTGGTACAATGCAAGTTATTTTTTACGTACACAATTTAAACATAAACCGATAATTATTAGTGTATCAGCAATTCTAGAGAAAATGTACAGTCAACAAGAAATAAGACTTTTGTCTTGAATTAAAAAGAAAGATTTTGGTATTTTCTTAAATGTAATACAATAAAAACAATGGCAAAACAATGTAATTTTAGTAAACTCTTGAATATCTTTGACATTCAGAAAGAAAACGATTTCAGTGTTATGTGTTAAACGGGTCTTCACTGGAACTGGAGCAGTATAATGGCGTAGGTGAGGTACAAACTCAGCAACTGGGGAATAAAACAGAATAATTGAAATATACAATTCCTTAATACGCCAAAAAACTAACAAGCGACAAAACAACAACAAAAACATCATCATCAACAACAACAATAACAACAACAACAGAAACAACACCAAAACAAAACGAAAACCCCACAAAAAACCCAAAAGCAAACGAATTATTACCGTATAATTTACGTGCTTAAATTGAGACAGCCTACTATTAAATTTATATAAAAAAAAAAGAGAGATAACTTAGCATTTATCATTATTTATTATCTACGTGATACTGGATTACATTTCTTCGCTACATTTGTCAAAGTTGAACACTGAACTCAGGTTATATATGCCATAGCTATGTGCATGTAAATACGAAACTCTGTAATGTTTTGTTGTAATAATATTAATAATAATAATAATAATAATAATAATAATAATAATAATAATAATAATAACAATAATAATAACAATAACAATAACAATAATAATAATCATAATAATAATCATAATAATAATAATAATAATAATAATAATAATAATAATAATAATAATAATAATAATAATAATAATAATTGTAATAATAATAATAATA
>RQTK01000362.1:211293-231959 GCA_003991915.1 Elysia chlorotica | reverse complement strand
TAAATACTCATATATTGTGTTAAATACTCATAGATTGTGTTGAATACTAATTGATGGTGTTAAATACTCCTCTCACCTGGGCTAGTTGATCCTTGTTGACATCACATGTCTGGAGGGTGAGCAGACTGGTCCCTACCGAGTGCATCTGGTTAATGGGGGGATACGGATATTAAAAAAAGTTAGATTTGGAGTATACATGTATTACGAATATAAACTTTAGATAGGTAGAACGTTAGAGCGGAATGTAAATAGATAGATAGGTACACGAATAGCAAGACAGGGAAACAAGGAGGGATAGAAAAATTGACAGAGATAGATAGGTATTAAGGTAGTTAGATATAGAGAAAGATAGGAAGGGAGAGAGAAAAAGAGAAGGAGAGAGAGAGAGAGAGAGAGAGAGAGAGAGAGAGAAAGAAAGAGAAAAGAAGGTGAGAATGAGAGAAAAGAGAAAAAGGTAGATAGATAGGTAGATAGATAGAGAGATAGAGAGAGAGATAAATAGATAGATAGATATATAGATAGATAGATAGATAGATAGATAGATAGATAGATAGATAGATAGATAGATAGATAGATAGATAGATAGATAGATAGAGGCAGACAAACAGACAGGCAGAGATGCAAACACACAGAGAGATTTAAAGGCAGAGAGAGTGAGAGAAAGAGAGAGAGAGAGAGAGAGAGAGAGAGAGAGAGAGAGAAGAGAGAGAGAGAGAGAGAGAGAGAGAGAGAGAGAGAGAGAGAGAGAGAGAGAGAGAGGGAGGGAGATGAGGAGACCGAGAGATATAGAGAAAGTTGAAAGCGGGTTGGCCATGTTTTTCCGGCTTCTTGACCTAATCTATGCGCATCGCGGATAAATCGTCCGCCTCGCGATCAAGTGGTTAAAGCGAGACAGTAGAACGATTGCATTGTGATTGCCTTACCGCGTTGTTAACAGAGCCTTGATAATGCACGATTATCACCACCAAGAGAATAGAGGAGACAAGCCAGAACACCACTATGGCCATCGCTGTATAGTCCATAGGATTGTTCACCAGAACATAGAGCAGAAAACAGGCTGTGGTCACATTAACCCTGTCGATTGACGAGAGTAAAAAAACAAAATTTAATGTCAGGAATGAAAAAGGAATGATAAAGCAACATTGCTAGCCCAAAAATACTGAACACAACTCTTTACTTAAAACACAGAGATAATCCTTGTTCTCATTTTCTATATGATTGCTGCTACTTGAAAATTCTAAAAAAAAAAGAAAACAACAACAAAAAACAACTTTTAATATATTTTTTAAACTATGATAAAAGCTACGATTCTCTTTAACTTATAAGAAGTTTAAAACGACCTGAGAATATTTTAGTTTTAAGAAGGTCAAGTGACTCTGAAAATGAAGCTTACGACTTTGTGCAACACTCGCAGTGCATACGTTTATGTTGGCGTTAAAAAAAATCAGTTTATATTTTACTTTTAAATCGTTAGACCAAGCCGATCTCAGTGCTTTGCCATACATACAAGAAGTACTTTCTTTAATGGAACGAATATTCTAAAGAAACGTACTGCTAAATCAAGAATATCCTAATAAAACGGGGATTTGGACGTAAATGCAATGGACAAGAAAAACACAGCATTTGGCGGCATAATTCCTCTACATACTTCCCAAAGAGTGGCATCTTGACACTGGTTGGGAGGCTTGCATGTCTGAATGACATCTAGAGCTAGACAGAACACTTGACTGACTATTGCCCTGTTCACGCCTGTCCTATTTCTTATATATTAAAGAGAGCATAAAGTGCGAAACCAGAAAATGTTTACTACAAAATGATCCAATGACGTCCCTACTTATTGTCTAAATTTCTTCCGACAGAGTCGAATAACTATAAGTGAAATCTAACTCTATCAAGACTAAACATTTCTTATCGGTAGGGCCTCTCTATACCCCTTTCTATCTCCTCACCCGAAGATGAAACCACTGGCCACACTCATATATCGATCCAACAATTCCACCGTGTCACACATCGCTAGGTGGCACTCTCTGAGAAGGCGAAAATGTTTTGGGAACTGATTTCCTGCAGCCGTTACCTGGAACAATAATAGTGAAAATAGCAATAATAAAATGATGAATAAAATGATAATAAAATGGTAATAATAATAATAATAATAATAATAATAATAATAATAATAATAATAATAATAATAATAATAATAATAGTAACAATAATGATAAAAACAATAACAAGAGTATCTAATAGAATCCCAATCAAGGCTATCATCTTAATGTAAGGCTGGAAAAGTTCAGAAATTGTTTGCTTATGTTTTACACTAAGGCCTGTATTATATAAAAAAATAGATAATAAAATAGGTAAACACTACTACTACTACTACTACTACTACTACTACTACTACTACTACTACTACTACTACTACTACTACTACTACTACTACTACTACTAGTGATAATATTTTAAGATTATGGAAATCTTAATCTTCTCATTCTTTAGTTAAGGTTTTTTGCCCTCTTTTACCTAACACTGAAAAAAAAATTAAAAGCATATCAAGAAAAAGATAAACAAACTTCCAGAATGCCCCACACTAAAGACACTAAAGGGACGTGATTAACTGATTACGCCATACGTTATCTTTGTGTCAATCGCAAGGCCTGGAATGCCTGCAAATCCAGATCGTTTTATTTTCCCTATAACTTAAAGAGAATCGTAGCTTTCATCACAGTTAAAAAATATATTAAAAGTTGTTTTTTGTTGTTGTTTTCTTTTCTTTTCTTTTTTTTTTTTTTTTTAGAATTTTCAAGTAGAACCAATCATATAGGAAATGAGAACTAGGATTATCTCTGTGTTTTAAGTAGAGAGTTGTGTTCAGTTTTTTTTTGGCTAGCAATGTTGCTTTTTGCGTTCCTTTTTCATTCCTGACATTTAAATTTTGTTTTTTACCAGCACTCACGTGAAGCGTGAAGATGGCCTCATACTCCTCGAAGCGCACCGAGATGAGTTTGCAGAAGGCCACTATGAGGACAGGTGGGCTGAGCCAGGCAAAGGCGCAGAACACCATCACTATCCCGGTCATACAGATGCTGAACACGGAGCGACTGCCCGTCACGTATAAACCCTGGAGTGGTGGACAGTAAAAAGGGATGCTTGGTTGAAGAACTTGAAATATTCCTTGTATCTTTGCTAGGAGAAAGCGAAGCGCTTACCTGATTTTAAGTATGCAAGATCTCCAGAAAATACGGCGGTGAGCAAAGCATCTTTGGACGCAAAAATTAATTCTTTAAACCCACATGCCAATTCCATAATTATTTGGATGAAGTTTTTTTTTGAAGGATCTATAAATGGAAAGATGGAATTATATTTGTTTTCCGTCGGATTCCAACGCGAAAGGTCCGTGGTTCGAGCCCTGGCGATTTCGCTCCCCATTGGTCGGGTCAGTGTGAGTTTATGTAAGCGGCTGAGACAGGAGTCAGGGTACCCCCGCCCTGTCTAGTGTGTGGCATCACATTAAAGTGCCAGACGTTAGCTTTGGGTCCCGTCCATAATATAGCACATTATTGTGCTGATGTTAGACGTTAAACCAACTCAACTACAACTACAACTACCGCCACATTTTGTGATTTTTACCGGCCGCACACTACGGACGCTCGGGTTTAAAGAGTTAAAATAGTAAAAATAATCTTTAGTAGGAAAAATATAAAGTATTCTTTGGTCCCAAAAAGCCAATCTCATAAGACCATTCAAGACCCCCAAAAATATACAGCGATGGCTAAAGTAAGGTAATCTTTGGATCCGAGAAATTTAATTTTGAGTTTGGAAAAAAATAAAAAGTCACCGGTGGGTGGAAGAAATTAAGCGAGGTCTTTGGCAGGAGGAAGCGAAACTGTCAAGTGGTTTAACGTTTTCAATATCTAAAAAAAAACAACATATACGATTGTGGATAAAGTAAGGTGAAATTGGAGTCGGAGAAAATTTTTTACGACGTTTTATTATGCACAATTTTATTTTTGTATGTGGACAATTCGCAACGCTATACGTGTAAATTAAATCTTATGAGGCCACGAAATTATTATATTTGAAATATGAATTTGTCTCCTCCAATTTAAGCCCCCCCCCCCCCTTTTGTATCTTCTCTCAGTCCGTACGTCTGTGTGCCTAGCCTATCTGTCTCTATATCTCTCTTTCTTCAACCCTCCTGTTTTTCCCCCTGTCGTTCATTCGATTTATCCTCGACCCCCATGCTCTTCACACTTACAGCCCTCACCTTGTTCATGCCTCCCGAAAAGTCATCACTCATGATGCAAATGATCAAGCATGCCATCACGTTCAGACTGGCAAATACCCACAAGATGATCAGAAGGTAGCGGTTGTGCTTGATCGGATTCAGGCCCCTCAAGCCCAGACCACGAGTCACTGGGTCCTGAGAGGTGGGGAAAGAACAAGGCAAATATGAATTGATGTCAATTGAAGCTTTATTTAGTAACTGTATAAAGAAATATATATCGAAAACGAACAATGTTCGAACAGCTACAATTAGCTTGATAGTTATCACATAGCACATTTGTTGAAATAGATTCATACTGCATCTATTTCCGACCGTCCGTCTGCCTGACTGTTTGCTTCCTCTCTCTTTCTATCTCTCTCTCTCTCTCTCTCTCTCTCTATCTCTCTTTCTCTCTCTCTCTCCCTCAACAACTTCTCTATATCGTAGACGGGTCTCAAGAATGATGTCAACTTTACGTGATTCTACAAGTGCTAGGTTATAAAGGGTTATTTCTCAGGTGGTCAATTTATAATGATACCACACCTCTAAATGGAAGTCACGGTTTCGATTCACTTCCAAACTGTCTTGGTCCCTACTGTCATATCGATATCAATAAAAGTAACATACAGAGGCAGAAGCTATGTCTGTCTCTGTAAGATATCACAGAATATACATAATCTAGTTTTGGAACCCGTCCAACATATACTTGTTGCTGACGATGGACATAAAACGTAAAAAAGACACCAATATAAAGAAGCAAAAGAGCCAGGGAAATATAAAGAGGAAAGAAGCAAATTGGATACCGAATAAAGATTCAGGGCGGAGAAACATTACTTTGTACGAACATTCCTTGAATTGGAAGATACTACATCATATCTGTAAAAAATAAACCTTTGGTATTTTTAATTTTATCGAATAACTGTGGAAGTTTTTTCAGTCGACCATTGTAGCTACAAACCTTAACCTATTTTTAATTAAAAATAATATACACGGAACCAAATCATGCTTAAAGACCTTATCAAAGGAATCCAGCACGAACCTTGTAGAAAACGTACCAGCGTTGAAAAAATAGCAGGAAGTTTTTTGTACTTGCGCAACAGATGAATAGCCAAAAGGTGTTCACAAATGTTGTAAAATACCAGGACGTTGGTATCACCAGCATAGGGAACGATATTCCATGTTCCATGAAGGGATACCGCCCCATTCTGGTCAGGAAAGAGAAATTGATGCCTTATTAATTAAAAAAAACCCAACAACAAATACCCACCCCTAAGAGAGGAACAACAACAACAACAATAATAATAACGATAACAATAACAACAACAACAACAACAGCAGCAACAACAACAACAATAACAACAACAACATCAACAGCAACAACAACAACAACAACAACAACAACAACAACAACAACAACAACATCATCCCCAGACACTTTAGCATTCGGAGTAAATACTAGTTTCAGAAAATTTTACACAAGGCGCAATTTTATAAGGTCATCATACATATGAGTACTTTGCATAAATAATGTCATTACTTTTTTATCTGCATAAATATCACTTTAATCGCAGAGTGATCCTCGAATTATTATAACCGGCTCAGGATTATTAATTACGTATAACGACAATGAGAAATATAACACCTCTATTGTCTATTGTTTTACCTTTCTTTGTTAGAATCAAAGATGGTATATCAGAGAGAATAACAAAAACATATGTTGGTCAATATGGGCAAGGGGATATTAGTCAAGATAAATATTGGCTCGGAAGGGATAATGTTACAATTATAAACTAGGTTAACAATGAACACTGTTTAACTCCTGTTTAACTATTGGCTGATATTTCAACTACCGCTATTGTATTGTGGCTTCTTTTGTATTGAGAGAGATCTAAAATAACCCCAAGAAATGAAAAAAACTTAATCTTATTATGTCAGAGGTCTCATCCTTTATATTTTTATATTACAACTAAGGTGTGGATTAAAATGGTAATGGGCATTGGAGGTACAATTGTATCTATGCAATAAAAATAGGCAAATAAAAACAACAAAAAACAACAAAAAACAACAACAAAACAAAAACAAGGTTTGTTAACACTAAGTGTGTTGATGGGTAAGGCAAAGCCATTTTAAGACAAAGTTAAAAATACCAAAGTTGATGATTATGTTCTATTAAAAACACAACGTTGAGCAACTACTAAGGACAACTTTCAAACTAAATTTCAACAAAGTTATGTATACCTAAATATAAATAATCCTTACACTCCCCGCACGAAATTAGCCAATAGGACCAGGCCAAACAAGAACGCATATATGTTCTGTTGTTAAGCAGCCCGTCCTAATCCTTCCTGGTGCGCTTCTGGCTGGTCTGGCGTACTGCTCAGTCATGTCCACTCAATCCTTCAAACTATCTTCACGCGCTAAGCTCCACCACCAACTCTCTAAATAGTCTCCAAGCTTACCCTTCATAACCACCAACTCTCTAAATAATCTCCATGCTTACCCGTCATAACCATCTACTTTCTAAGAAAATCCCCAGCCACCACCATCTCTCTAAATAATCTCCAACCAACACCAGCTCTCTAAATAATCTCCAAGCTTACCCTTCATAACCACCAACTCTCTAATTAATCCCAAACCACCACCAACTCTCTAAATAATCTCCAAGCTTTCCCATCATAACCATCTACTTTCTAAGAAAATCCCCAACCTCCACCAACTCTCTAAATAACAGACAGACTAGAAAGGCGTATGTCCTGTCGCTAACCAGACTCCTCCATCCCGTCCTGGTTGGCCGTTAGTTTGGCTTAATGCTCCAAGCTTACCCTTTATAACCATCACCTCTCTAAGTTATTTCCCAACCACCAACTCCCATATATACTCCCTTCACTTACCGCAAGAAATTGGCCAGCAGTCCCAGACAGACTAGAAAGGCGTATGTCCTGTCGCTGAGCAGACTCCTCCATCCCGTCCTGGTGCGCTTCTGGCTGGACGTCAGCTTGGCGTATTGCTCCGCCAGATCCACCTTGCTGCATCTCCTGACGCAGTAGCCTAGCTCCTGTAGGATGGGGCAGGCCAGGGGGTTTGGCACAATCCCGCATCGGTCCAGGTAGTCCCCTGGGTTGGCTAGGCTAAAACTGGAAGTCGGCGGCTGTACGGTTGTGGACGTCGATGATGATGATGATGATGACGACGATGATGATGATGGTGATATTGAGTTCACATCTACTTTGTCTTTAAAAGCTTTCGTATTATTGTTTTGTCCCGAGACAGTGTTGCCTTTTGTTCCCTTTTGTCCATCAGAGGGAGGGTTTTTGGTATTGAAAGAATTTGCATCTGTTGAAGCGGTTCTTCGAGACTTCACGAAGAATACACCTCCTTGTTTGTTACCTTGTAAGTTGAAAGTGTTAGATTGAGAAGGAGAGCCTTTATTGGTTGGTTGCAAGTGCTCAAAATTGCTGCCTTTACCGCCATCGCCATAGTTGCTTTTAAAGTCGGTGGTACTTCCAGTAGATTTGTCTGAAGACCCAAACTGTTCATTTTCAGTATCCACAAGGTGTTTTAAGGAGTCTGCCGATAGGTACTCAACCTCTGTGAGGGCTGGGCGAGGGTTACGGATCTGGGGACAGTGTTTGATTCAATGAACAAGAAATGAACGAGTTGCTACAAAATTACCCTACTTTCCATAAAGAATCATTGTTTAAAAATGTACTATTTCAAACTATCCGTTTGCAAACAAATGAACAAAGAATACCACGTATGTTTTATTTACCCGCGACAAGGTTTAATGCTTTGGTTCAATCCACCATTATTCGTTGAGAACAACGTGGATCGGTTGGCTTTTGCATGTTTAAGTGAGTGCCATTACTGGGATGAGATAATTGCAAGGGAAAAAACCCTTCAATTAATAAGACCGCAATTTAAAAGTTTTAGACTTTAGTTCTAATGTAATGGATAGAGCGTATCACTCAGAAAATATATAACAAAGCACCATTAACAGACACATTAGAGGGAAACTAGTTATTTTTTAAATTGGATTTTAAACAGGAGAACTGAGTGTTTAGTTTTATTGCACCTCACTAACATAAAACACATTTCAAGTACGAGTTCTAGTTTTATTTTAACCAGTTTACAGGCCGCCGAGTGAAAAAACATTGCTGCAAGATAATTAATGTATAGTCTGAAAAATAACACTTCAGTCGATAAATCTGTTTGTATACCACGTAATGCTTCACAAAATGAGACCACGATTGATTTGTAATCTAACATTGTATCTCACTATCGGGAAAGCTGCACTCAGACTTTGATTTAACTCGAAGCAATTTGCGCGTGAGAGTAAAACAAAGAGTGTTGTACCTTGTCTGTTTGAACTCTATCTTAATTTGCCATTTTTCATGCAGGAACATGAGGAGGAGAAGTAGTTTTATCGGGTTATTGTAAGTTACAAAGCTCTCTAACTCTCTCTCTATCTCTCTCTCTCCAAAAAATTTGATCAGGTATGACTATTTTGATAAATATTGTTTACGAAAACAACAACCACAACAACAAACTCGAATGTTACGTCTTCATTATTTACATTGTTAAATTGAATTGTTGCCTAGCGACGGTGGGATGAGGTTTATCGCGAGGCAACACAAATTTCATTAATGTCGCTCAGAGAAACGTCAATATTGGGACCAGGACATATTGCGCTGGAAGCTATTGTTTCAGGGTGGCATCAACCCGTCTGTTCTCCATGCAGTTTTTGCCAGATAAGTCATTCTTCGTATATAGAGAAGCCATAGGATTGTTACCGATCGAGGGGTCATTTAACGTTATTTGCTTTCGCACCTTTGAAATACTTCAAATTGAGGGACGCATTGATAATTAATGCGTGCCCAGTTAAGGGATAATTTTTTGATTGGTTCACCATTTTCACAACTTTTTTTTCTTGTTCTCACAATCATAATTACAGCAATCATATAAAACGCGCTGTATAAGACAACCTATGTAAATACCCCAAAAAAATTTATTATGAATCATATTAAGATTCACTTCAATCTCTATCTAATTGTTGATTAAGATTTTTTTCATAAAAAAGTGTAAATTTAATATACCTAAAAATGTCACGTCATAGTGTACATGCCTTCTAGATATTGCAATAATACTTAATTTCATGATGTCCATTATCTTTTACAAAAGATTACACCAAACGTTGATAACAGTAAATTTCCACCCAAAACTCCTTTCACAAAATCTACGCTATTTGGTAATGCGATTGCGCAACAGTTGTGATTTAATAAATTACACCTTTTTAAACAAATCGAGCCAAGTTATAATAGAAGAAACCGTGAAGCCTAATAAGATTTACAATACACTTTTTTGTTTTGTTTTATCTATACACAGACTGTTTCACACAGAGCGCACTAGATGGTTGCTTTATTATGAATGTGAGAACGAGAAAAATGCCTAAATGAAATGGTGTACAAACAGTGAATCTTAATAGGATTCATAATAATTTTTTTGGGTCTTTACATAGGTTGTCTTATACAGCGCGTTTTATATGATTGCTTTATTATGATTGTGAGAACAAGAAAAAAAAGTTGTGAAAATGGTGAACCAATCAAAAAATTATCCCTTAACTGGGCACGCATTAATTATCAATGCGTCCCTCAATTTGAAGTTAAAATGAATAGTGACCCATTTTGTTGATCGTGATTGAATGACACGGCAGTTGGAGTTGGTGACCCTCTCCACCCACACATTTCACAGCCATATCGATCTCTTGGTCTCCACCTACCCCGTTCCAGATCAATAATTTGCAGATACATTATTTAAAATACATGATCATAATCATTATTTGTTATTTATGTACCCTAGTTTGCCTTACTTATTTTAGCTTCAGAGCCAATAAAACGGTGACCGGCTGAGACAGGAGTCATGGTATCCCCGCCTTGTCTCGTGTGTGGCAGCACATAAAATTGTCAGACGTCCGTCTTGGGACCCGTCCACAATATAGCCTATATAGTGCTGCTGTTGGACGTTAAACCAACCCAACAACAACCCAACAAGCCAGAAAAACCCATGGCTAAGAGACGCGATTACTTCATCTTTTATCTTCGAGTAGATTGCAATGCCTTTGTTGAGAACTCGGCGACCTTGACCTTGCATAGATATTTTGTTTTGTGTAACAAAAGACTTACTACTTCATAGTGGTCGTGCTGGAAGAACACACCCACCAGCCTGAGCGAGTTCAGGATATGCCGGAGAGCGAACTTGGCGCAGGCCTCTTGTATCGGTTCTGGTGGGTTTTCTTCCAAGGACTGGATCAGTCGTCTCGCCTCAAGCGTGGCTTGGATGGAGTAAAAAGGGGAGAGAAAACATACATGAAGAAAACCCCAAACAAAATAAACATATAGGACATTTCCTATTGACTGTTACCTATCAGCGTCACCACATGAATAGATAGCTCGCAATGTGGGAAGGGCGTAGGGAAAAGGGTAAAGGGAAGGGGAGGGGGAGGGGGGAACTGGTCCAAGTGGAAGAGCTTTGATGTACCAATCGGGAGGTCCCTAGTTCAAAAGCAACGATAGGTCAAAATGTCTGGTTTCGTCCCCAGTAGTTGCTGGATGGGTCGATGTCAGTAAAATGTGACTGGCTGCGACAGAAGTCATGGTATGTATCCCCACCTTGTTTCGTGTGTACATTAACACATAAAATTATCAAACTCCATACTTGGGGCCCGTCCACAATAAAGCCTTTACAGTGCTGACGTTGGACGTAAAACCAACTCAACTCAACTTGTAAAACATCGTTCACGTCTTCCATTAAAGTAGAATAACTTTTTGCGGAATATTATTCCCTATGGTAGTGTCGGTGTCAGTAAGAATTTTTCGGCTGAGACACAAGTGCACCGTAACCTCGCTATGTGTCCTTGTTCTACACGTAGAAAGTGTCAAAAAATAGTCTTGTGGTTCATCGCCGTATAAAATCCGCTCTTGAAGCTTAGACTGAATGTACAAACAAGACATTATTCTTGTTCACAATAAAGCATTTATAGAGCTGAAGTTGGACGCTATGCAACGAACTCAAACTCAAAACTCAAACCCGTACCTGTTATCTGACAATGTCGATGCCAGTTTATTTCACAAAATCTCTCTGTCTTCTCATAATATCTCTAAAGCGATGCTTCCGGATAGGGATATTTTGGTTAACTCAAGAAAAGAGCTGCGATTTAATAAATTAAGCTGCGGTGAAAAACTGAAAGGAGTATTAGGAATCGATGGGCTATACAAAACAAATCCCAAGATGAAGAAAAAAAAGAAAAAAGAAAACAAAATAAAAAACAATAAGGAATAAATACAACAACAACAACAACAACAACAACAACAACAAAAGAAACGACCAATAACCAAGGCACACAAACTACAAAAGATAGCAAAAAACAACACCGACAGAGACAACAATAACAACAAAAACAACAACAACAACAACAACAACAACAACAACAACAACAACAACAACAACAACAACAACAATAAGAACAACTACGTAAAAAAAAAATACTAGACATAAAATAATACATGTACTTTGATATGGTGGACGTCGGAAAAAAGAGTTTAAATTTTCAGGAACATTAAGTCTTGCTATGTTGTAGTGATATTATGCAATTCCTATCCACATTAAGTAATATACTCGTCTTACAATCTTTTCAGATACCCTTACGTTCACCCTACTGACTTTCATTCAGACTTAGGTGCTAAATATAAGGGATAATAATTATCTTGCGAAAAGGTATTCGCCAAATAGCAGTTAATTTATTCGCGCCTTTCGTTAATCCTTTTCTGATTTCGAGACAGAGTAAAGCTGGTTCGAATGAATACGTTCAAATCTATATCAACGTTGTGCATGTGCATACGTGTAAAGAGAAATAATAAGGAGGTCAACGGGACATTGCTTTTATTTATTCCATTATGTCAAATGCCATTTGGTGCGTAAAACTATGAATACTTTTCATCGCGTGCAAAAATAAAATAAATGCATTATAGGAGTGGCAAGGAGATTTCCAAAACTTCTGGCAATCTCGATGATTTAACATAAACATTTGCATTTATTTAGAGTCACGTAGACCTAAATCTTGAAACTATTAGGCACATTTACGAGAGTTTACCTTACGATTATGTAGGCTCGAAGGTTGGGGAAAATTTGAAAAAGTCCTCTCTGAAAATCATTATGTCCAAAATCCAAACTATAATACTATTTCTAAAGTAATTGATTACAGCTTCCTATTGGGAAGAAATCATTTCACTTTGGTGAATAGGGTGTTTGGGCCTTTATTGAATTGGAACCCGTGGAGCGCCATGTAAATACTAGGGCAAAAATTGCTTTGAGCTCTTTATCTGTGCCTGTGCATTGGACTGTGAGCCTGCCTAAATAATATCTGTCGACATGTCTTTTTAACTGGCTGTTTGTTTCTGTCGTTGCCTGGCTGATAAAACTCTCTCATCACGTCTCTCTCTCTCTCTCTCTCTCTCTCTCTCTCTCTCTCTCTCTTTTCATATGTCTGTCGGTCTCGACATCTGTCTGTCTATATGTCTGTCTGAGTTCTGTTTCTCTCCTACTTTCTGTCTCTTTCTCTTCCGTTGAGTAAATACATGTTAAACAAATATATACCTCTCGAAAATCCTTACTATCATTGCAAAGAGTTTCCCCCTTTCACCTACTGGTTGGGTCGGTGTCAGTATAATGTGATCGACTGAGACAGAAGTCATGGTATCCCCGCTCTGTCTCGTGTGTGGCAGCACGTACAATTGTCAGACGTCCATCTTGGGGCCCGTCCACAATATAGCCTATATAGTGCTGATATTTGACGTTAAAACCAACTCAACTCAACTCAACTCCCCCTTTCACTTTACACATTTGGCTCTGTGCTGAATGAAACGTGAATTTACTGCCAACGCTTGGAATCCCCCAACGATGTTAGTATTGTTCCTTGAATATATTCCTCAGAATACACGATCGTTTAGCATGTTTGGCAGCCTGTCACCCGTAGACCCGTAGACATTTAGAGCGTGCATTATACAACGCTTGGAATCTCCAACGATGTTAGTATTGTGCCTTGAATTTATTCCTCAGATTACATGAGCGTTTTAGCATGTTTGGCAGCCTGCCACCCGTAGATATTTAGAGCGTGCATTATACAACGTACTTAGTCAGTATCGATCAGTTTGATCAGTGTTTGCCAAGTGATAGGCCATTAGTGCTATGATAAATCACAACAAGGAGTTAATATTATAAACATCAACAACAACAATAATAATCATCATCATCATCATCATCATCATCATCATCATCATCATCATCATCATCATCATCATCATCATCATCATCATCATCATCATCATCATCATCATCATCATCATCATCATCATCATCATCATCATCATCAACATCAACATCGTCAACAATATTATAGATCAGGAAAAAGCGTTTTTTTTATAGTAAAAACGATTTCCTAACGTCAGATTGTCAAATTTATGTCGCATGGAGACAAATAAAGATCTCAGCTTATTGACATCTTACTTGATGGGAGTAAAAAATTTCTCTTGATTGTACATATTAGTATGAATAATCAAGAGAATATTACAATGAACCATCCTGTGAGTGCAGCTGGTAAATAATGTTTTTCTCTAATTTTAAAGATTTTGAAGCATTATTTAAGTTAGCATAAATCCCTATTACTGATTTATTAGACTTTATAGTGAACGGGCCCGGAGACTACCGTCTGACAATTAAACGTGCTGCCACATAGAGACCAACCCAACTCAAAGTAAAATAAATCCAACAATTAATAACATTTGCTTGATCGTGTGTTTCGATCAGGGGAAAACCCATCTGAATAACCTATAAGGGATGACATGACATCACTATCTCTACGTAATTTATAATGCCTTGCAATGAACAATATAATGAGTTAGACGCTTTTTTAAAGTGATTACTGTTACTACCAATAATAGTTTCTCTGTGACAGAGTTTCTATCACAAGGCAAATAGATGATCCAATATAAACGATGCGAACTAAGTACGTTGCTTTTATGCACGGTGTAACATGGGTTGGTGGCACACTGTCAACATTGCTAAGCGCTCCTGTAATTTAGGGAGCATATTAAAGGAACAAATAACATTGGTGGAGGCAATTCAAATCATTGAGGGAATGTGTCACGCTTCATAGAACACACACCCATTTACTCTCAGTGAAACGTGAGAGGGGGTACATACGTTGCAGTTACAGTGCTAGATTTTGGGGTTATTATATTTGCCTAACAGGCATTTGATTTACACTAGAATGCATATATATGAAGATATAACGATAGGTATATAGATCGATCGATAGATAGATAGGTAGGTAGATAAATAGATAAAGATATATAGATAAAAATATAAATAAATAGATATTTGTTCAACCTGTTATTAATCAATGATCGAGTGAAGATAAAAAGATAGATAGATAAGAGATAGATACATAGATAGACATGTAGGTAGGTAGGTAGTAAATAGAGAAATCGACAGATAAATAGAAGCTGTCTCAGTTTGGTTCTGCTTGTCTGATCGCCTGTCCGATCGTCTGCATGTTTCAGTCTTCATGCTTCTCTCTTTGTCTTCATCTCTTGTATATCTGTCTCTCTGTCCGCTTCCTTCTCTTTCTAATCGTGGGTATGTTAGAAATAAAGCAAAGCATGATACAACCTGAGCCAAATAAGATTCACCTCCAAATCAACAACAACAGCAGCAACAACAACAACAACTGCATAAAAAGGAAAAAAAAAGATGGAAAAACAACCGAGTATCATGGTGGGTGTTACGGCGAAAATAAAACAAAAGTAATCAAAAGAGTTTATATTACATTATACGACACTGTCCGATACACTTACTAATGGAATATTACAAGAAACTTTAACTAACTCACAAAACAACCAGGAGCTCATCTCTTCTACTCTAAGGTCCACATGTAGTAGTTCTCAAGTAGAGTCATCCTGCGACCCACATGTACCCCGGTTGTATTATACTGACACTGACCAAATCAGTAGGGAAAAAAATGCATAATTGGTTTTAGATTGTTCTTTCTTGTATTAATCTATATGTAAATACGCGGTATTAGGTTTGTAATGGTCAGAGTGTCGACTAGGATCTCATTGTCTGAAATAGCCAAATAGCCTACATGTACATGTATTAATAATTTTTAACACCGACAGCAACGTTACAGCAAGATTTACAATTTTGCTGTCATGTAACTGAAATTTGTTGAAGATAATGGTGTTGATAATGATAGTAATATTTGTTTTGATGACTAAGTTGGCGGTGTTTCAAGGCACACAATGTATCCTAGTTTGTTTAATTTCTCATCTAATTAAAATTTAACGAACGAAAAGAAATGACATTTAATCTAGGTCAATATTCACAAAATAGACAATAAATCATGACTACTCTTTAACACGAATCCCGTGTTGTGGTATTTTTGAAAAAAGAACTAAACAACAACAACAACAACAACAACAACAACAACAACAACAACAACAACAACAATAACAAAAACAACAACAACAACAACAACAACAACAACAACGAAATCGAACGTAGATGTAATTATACAAGTCTAGCGTAATTTTTTCATTCTTACCTGCAGTTCCATCCATATCTACAGCAATTAATAATTTGTCTCGTCAGGGAAAAGTAGATATCATGAAAATCAGAAGTTTATACGAATCAAGACACATGCATTAACGTCTCTTTCAGTAGCACTTTTGGCGTTCTACTCCATTGCAAATAGTAGGCACGATGATCTGCTTTGTAGTTGAACTATGCGGCAAGCGAGCAGAACAACAATTACTCAGCTAAAAACGGGTCCATTTAGTGCCACTCTCTGATGTTATTATTGAACATAACTTATGTCCATACAGATTATGTTCGAAAACCTGGATCCCTGTGGAGCAAGAGTCACTCAGCTGAAAAGCGGGCCAATTTCCGATGCCAGTTCGTTGCACACAATATTGGCCTACACCCAGACAGGCAGATTCTGTGATCTGATTCTTAGTGGACTGGAACCAAGTAGACAGAACAACAGTTAGTCAGTTACGCAGCTAAAAAGCGGGTTCATTTAGTTCCACTTTCTGATGCCAGTTCGCGCAATACTATTCAACTAATGCGTGGGGTGTATTGACGGAATCAGGTGTTGGATTTGTAGTTGTTTAATGCCAGTTATGTGTCTGCGATTGCCTCATTCAATTTCGGGGACGTGAGAGGTGGCTGAATGTTAGTTAGATTTTAGGTCCCTTTCAGATTTATGAGAGACTCTTTCGCCCAGAGGAAGCGAGCGAGCGATCAAGCTAGCGAGAAAGAGAGAAAGAGAGATAGAGAGAGAGAGAAAGAGAGAGAGAGAAAGAAAGAGAGAGCGAGAGAGCGAGCGAGAGAGAAAGAGAGCATAAGAAAGAGAGCGAGAGAGAGAGAAAGAGAGTGAAAGACAAAGAATGATTTGAATATAAAAAATGAAGAGTTGAGACTAAGTGAGGAATACAGGCAGGCAAATAGAGAAAAAAATACGGAGAAAAAAGAAAAAGAAGAGAGAAAGAGACTGACAGAGAGAAATCGGAAGAGATAGATTGAAATATATATAGAGAAAGAGAGCGTAAGAGAAAGAGAAAGAGAGAGAGAGAGATTAATTTGAAAAGAAAAAAAATGAAGGGTGTGAGACCAAGAGAGGATGCAGACAGACAAATAGAGCAAAAGATACGGTGAAAAAAAATGAGAGAAAGAGACAGAAAAAGAGAGATCGGAAGAGATAGATAGAAACAAAGAGATAGAGAGAGAGCACGTAAGAGAGAAAGAGAGCGAGAGATAGAGAGAGAGCGAGAGAGATAGAGAGAGAAAGAGCACATGTTATGGGCGGAAGAATGTTCTCTTCTATAAAAATTAATGTTATTAGTTCACAGATAAATTGTTAGTTTGTGAAATGCATGTATTCATTTTATAAACCATTTTGAGTATACTGAATTAATGATTTGCTTGAGGCTAAATTACATGAAGATCCGTTATGGCCTGTCCCTAGATCAAGGAGTGTTTGCAATGAAAGCACAAGAGAAAGAGAAGAAGATGCGCAGGCTGTTGTGAATTGAGATGAGATTGACGATTCAGTAGAACGCAATGATATTGGACCCTAGCGTATCAAAATAATATTAAGAACGTCCTGAAAGGAATAGGGGATGAGCAAGATGGAAAGGTAAAATACGCGTGACACTCTTGGGCATACCATACAAATGGGTCAGTTAGAAACTGGACTTTACACTTTATTTTTGGAATGACATGACACAAAAGGTCGACGCAAAAATCAAAAGCCTGTAACACACTAAGTCTAATTTGAATTTATGATGTACCGTAGTGCGGTTTGAAAGATTTTATCGCTTCCAATTTGACAGTTCCAATTTTATGAAAAAAATGGCATGGAACTGTCCGTATCATCTTATATGTTTTTAAAAATAAAGCAGAGGCGTTCCAAAGTAAGGAGAACAACTCTTGATTGCAGTAGTGCAAAAGTTCCTAACATCTTATGAGTACATATTAAAATCGCATTTAGAAATATTCCTTCGTTTGGCTTTCAGATGCTTTTAAAAATGTCTTATTAAGAAATAAAAACCACAGCACAGAGATTGGTATATTCACCATTCACAACAACAACAACAACAACAACAACAACAACAACAACAACAACAACAACAACAACAACAACAACAACAACAACAACAACAACAACAACAACAACAACAACAACAACAACAACAAAGCCAATAATAAATCGAAGACGACACAAATATAAAGGTTATTTTTAAGTTTAATTCCACACCGAAGAAACTGATGAAATTTTGCGCACTATCGAATCTTTTTTTTGCGGAAAAATTAACTTGCAGAGGGCAACAATCCAAAGAAAAAAAAAGGAAACAAAAAGAACAACAAAATGAAAAAAAACAACAAAGAAATAATAAACGTTACTACAAGCCTAGCTTTAGGTTTATTTCGTTAATTCATTTTCCTATGTTTAGGTTCTAGATTCCAATCTGAAAGCCTGGAGCTATCGGGATAGTTTCTTTTGCTAAATAGATCTAGATGTGATAAGACCTCAGCAATTAAAATCTTTCCTATTAAAAAACAAACAAAAACAAAAACGTGTGGCAGTGCACCCTATCGGAAACAATAAATATGGTAAGAATAGATCTAAATCTAGATTTTCTAGACCTAGATTCTAGATCTACAGAGTAAGAGCACCCTACAAAAAAAGGAAACTAGCGAACTGGTGCAAGAGCGGTTTTTAGCCTTTGAGATTGCACTTTGAAGAACTAGAGAAAGGTCTCGTTAATTACATTTATAAAGCACTACTGTGTGTTTTTACTATAATTTTCAACTTGGTGCCGCTGCTGTGTAGCTGAGTTGGTTTAACGTCCAACATTAACACTATATAGGCTATATTCTAGACGGGCCCCAAGACTGGCGTCTGACATTTTCATGTGCTGCCACACATAAGACAGGGCGGGGATACCATGACTCCTGTCTCAGACGGTCACATGAAACTGACACCGACCCAACCAGTAAGGGAGCGAACGCGTCAGGGCTCGAACCATATACCTTTTGCGTCGGAAGACGATGTTCTACCTGAGGGCCATCGCGCATCCTCAACTTTGTGCCGACTACATGATCTCAGAACACTATACATTGTACTGCTCTCCTCATAAGGTATTAAGAATGCAGACATACATCTATACAGACGACGTACCTGAATTATAGTGAGTCAAATCAATGGGGATGTAATTTTAAGAACAAGTTCGCACGAGAAGTAGGGCTAGAGTTTATACCTAAATATGAATTGAGTGTCATATATCCTTAAAAAACTGATTTTTTTTTCTTCTCAGATGGCTAATCAGGTATGAAATTTCGCAATAATTGGCTATGTTTCTATTTCGTACAAACTTGTATTATTACGTTTTCTTAGTTTGAAACGATTCCCTAGTTTGAAATTTAAATGTATTGATCCTTCTCTCAATGAATATAATAATGTTGCAATTTTTAAAAATGTTTTTTTAATTACTAGGCAGTGTGACAAATATATATATTTTTAAATATTTTTTTTATATAAGAGGGAAAACAGCATTCGTATTAGACTATAACAAGTCACTAAAATAATTTAAAAGTAAAGTAAACAGCTGAATTAAAAGTACTAACGCTTTTTTGTTTCTTTTATTTTTTGTACTATCTGTCATACTTATTCTCTCCTCCATAATTTCATTTTTAATCACCATCATTCGGGGCTGTTCTCTTTAACGGTGTTGTTCTGACCTTGTGATAGGTTATCGACTCAACACTGGTTTTTGAGTGGATATTTTTTTCTTTCCTCAGATGCCTAGTCAGGTATAGATATTTGCAATAATTGGCCATGTTTCTATTTCGCACAAACTTGTATTATTACGTTTTATTAATTTGAAACGATTCCCTAGTTTGCGACCTAGATGTATTGGTTCTTCTCTCAATAAATATATTAATGTTGCAATTTGTTTTTCATGGTTTTTTTTTTATTATTATTGGCAGTGTGATACATGTATCAGGAATTAATATAAGATCAGACACTCTCATAATTATACTCACCCATATATAATTAAAAAAATGTATTAGATTAAAAGGGGAAACACCATTCGTATTTGACTATAAAAAGTCACAAAACGAATTTAAAAGTAAAGTAAATAGATGCTAGGAAGCAAAACTGTCCTGTAACTGGTATGGCTTTCTTCTAAATTGTTGTTGTTTTGTTATGTTCTGTTATTTAGCGTTTTCTCCTTTAAAAGATTTGAATCTGTGAATCCTAACAAAATGGCCTAGGCATCGAGTCTGAATCTTGTTCCAAAATACGCTGTTATTTTATTTTCAACTTCTTCCCAGAGAGGTTGTACTTTTGCACATAGGTAGAAAAAGTGATCAAGAAAATAAGTTTCTGTACAGTATGCGCAGTACTGGGTACTTTTTACACCCATTTTGTGTAACAGTATGTTAGTAGGATAAATATTTTATTTCGGATTTTCCAGTGTAGAACGCGAAGTCTTATGATTATTAAATTTATGGCCCTTTGAAAAAAAAAACCCACCGCCGTATTAGAGCGTCGGTTTCTTGAAAAACTAATACATGATACAAAATAGTAAGAATATAGTCTTAAACCCATGTATATGCTGCTGCTAAAGGTGGCTCCACCGATACCTTGGTCGGTAGCGCTCTGAATTGATGAGGAAGTAAAATGTTCAAAGCTCACTACGTCTCCCTAGTCACACATAATAATAATAATAATTAATAATAATAATAATAATAATAATAATAATAATAATAATAATAATAATAATAA
>RQTK01000362.1:196583-205743 GCA_003991915.1 Elysia chlorotica | reverse complement strand
ATTATTGTTGTTGTTGTTGTTGTTTTTGTTGTTGTTATTATTATTAATATTACTACCAAGCCTTGCTCTAGTCTTGAGACAACATAGACCTTTTTTTTTTAAATATTTTACCAATGTTTCTGACTTTTCGTCATCTCCGTATTTTAAACAAAGTTGAATGAATTTGCACGAAATTTGATTACCGTACCGATTATCATAAACTGCGAGTTACCTCACACTATGGTTGCAGGCGCTTACTACAGCATGCTTTCTATATTCTCCACAGCAAAGGGGGCGGTTTGATGCTGGTCTACGCGTTCCTATTCTTCCTGTGTTTGGGTAGCATTGTATCCTCCTCTTTATTACTTTTCCGTGGCTACAAGAAAACTTGCGATGTTCTGGAACTGAACAGGTAGGCCAAAACGTATCTCTTTTCTCTTAACGTAACTTGTTCACCGTTAGGTGCGGGATATTTTAAAATTTTGTTTTCACACAATGTTGCGCTTGCTATGTACACTGCTCGCTAAGTCATCCTTATAATGTTTGTTCATTTCAAAATTAGATTTCTAGTCTCTGTAGAGATTACTGTTTTGATGATTCTTGCTGCAGATAGATTTTTTTCATTCGATAAACTTTTATTAATCAACAAGAAAATTTTCGGTTAGATACACCAGCAGCAACAGGAAAATTGACATTGATATGAAAACATTAAAGAAGCATAAACATCGATAACTTGCACAACCTCTCTCTCTCTCTCTCTCTCTCTCTCTCTCTCTCTCTCTCTCTCTCTCTCTCTCTCTCTCTCTCTCTCTCTGTTGAATCTTTATGTTAATATACACATTTCAATTTATATCATGGGATTGATGACATTAAGCTCGATGTAGGCAAGAGATGTTACAATATGATTAATATTGAGATGTTACAATGTGATTAATATTATTGTTCTAGATGCTGTCATCTACAAATCTACACAAATGCAGATAGTATCTTTTTAATGTCACCTCATGGACATGTAACTTATAATTACAATTTACACAAAACCTAACGAACTTGCTGGAATGTTTTTTGCCGAGTGACTTAAAGAAGCCAGCCTACTTACATAGTTTATAACCCATCGCTTAACATACTTTGAAATCAACCCTCTAACGTATTATTTTGATGATTCGTTCTTACCGAAACTAAAACATTCCAGGGCTAAAACCGATTTTTACCTCTAGTTATTCATTCGAGGGGGTACATTTGATTTGCTAAGTACAGGTGTTGAGTTTTCAGCCATAATAATAATATAACAATAATAATAATAATAATAATAATAATAATAATAATAATAATAATAATAATAATAATAATAAAATAATTAGTGTTAGCCCATAATCATAACCACCTGCAGTCCGTGTTAATTAGGTGTATGCGTCTATTATAGCTTCATATTCAAAGTCTTAAATTACTACAAGCCTTTTAACTAAGTCACCGTAGACAAAAATTATTATTCCATTTCATAAATATTTTCTTTTGTGTTCTTTTCTTCCCTTGCGAACAAAAAATCAGCCATGACCCTACTTCCTTCAAAGGGATCATCAGCAGCAGTAGAGCCAACGAACCAACCATTCCCTGCAGCCAGTTAAACACAGAGACAGTACAGCTCAAGTCCGAGGGGGAGTCGGTTGTGGTGACTGACGTTCACAGGGCTATCATTATTGCACAGGTAAGTTGCTTTGGGGCCGAGCGAGGCTTCCAAAGATAGAGGCAAAGTCACCAAAGTAGACAAAAACTTGTATTTACAGTGAACGAGAACTACACGATAGTATGAACAGTCGGATCAATTCGCATTGTTGCAGTGTAGGTTGAGTAGTCCAAACAAAAACTTATATCTGAGTATCAATCTGAACTAACTATTGTAATAATATATTAGATATAGATCACTATTACCTTTATTATGCTAAAACGAGTTCACTCCGATCTTTTCGGTGACTTGGCCTGTTCTTATGGAGGCAAGGCTAATAACCAAAATAATAATCACCGAATTGACCGAAGTTAACACATTTTGCTCATTAACAAGGGTAACAGTGATCTATTAATTTTAAATTGGTATCGTACTTAGGACAGAAGGATGTTATTGTTGGGTTGATTTAACGTCCAACATCAGCACTATATAGCATATATTGTGGACGGGCCCCAAGACTGACGTCTGACAATTATATTTGCTGCCACACACGAGACAGGGTGGGGTAACTATGACTCCGGTCTCAGCCGGTCACATTAAACTGACACCGACCCAACCAGTAGGGGGCAAAATCGGCAGGCCTCGAACCTGCACCGGAAGCCGATGTTCTACCCCAGTACCACCGTACCCCCCAAAACAGAAGGATACTTAGTATTATTTTTCGTTTGGCCCACAAGCTAACTGTACCTAACATCTTATTAATTTAGCTCACTCTAGTTCTAAATGCTAATGTTTGTTTACTGCCTGTTTATGTTCTTTTTGGAAGCCTCGTTTGTGACCAAGGTCTGATAATTGTTCTGTTTCCAATAATGCCTGCTTTCAAAATGTCTACGTGTCGGTTGCCGTTTTTCCAAGTTTATAACAAAAGTTGACACAAGCCATTTGCTCATTTAAATACTAAATCGTTGCTTAACTTTCAATAAAAGCACAAAAAATAAATAACTAGGGTTATGCATATGGTTGACACTTTTTTCAAAAGGCACATAAATTTGGCCGTAGACGACCTTTAACTTTGAGGTGATTTCAGTCATAGATCTTATGTAGTAATCAATAAGAAATGACCGGATGTTGAAAGTTTGCGCAGATTTCAGGAAGAAGAGTATAATAGTGTGAGTGGTGCAAGAATTTAACAGATAGGCCTACCGGAAATTTCGGCATGGCGATCCAGTTATACGAATTTTTGTTTTTTAAATTTTTATTATCAGACCTCGCATTATTATTTTATTATTCGTGTTATATTATGTTGAGATAATTGTCATGATCGCAGACAGGTAATCATTTCATCTGTCATTGGCGTCAATTACTGTTAGAACCGCTGAAACAAATCAATAACCTTCTTCGATAATACAATGCAATTTTGTGGCTCTTTCTTTTAATGTTAGTTAAAGTAAAACTATTCTTCTTTAATTTTATGTTTAAAATAAAACAAAGCACCAAATTGCATTACTTCTAAATATGATAGCAGTAGTACATGTATTGTAAATGTTGTATCAAGTATATGTCCAATTTGGTGGTCCTATCAATTCATAGGACAAATTAAAAAAAAGCAATCTAAATATAGTGGTCTGGTGGCCTATAAAAACAAATAAAAAAAAAGATGACAATTTTTGTCAGAAAGGCCCTGGATGTATGGTGATAATCGATATAAGAATAAGAAGTTTCAGATTATTAATAGTCTATTGTTCTATTTCTTCCACAGGTCGCAAGTGTTGTACTAATCTGCCTCTCCTGCCTTCAGATAATTGTCTGCATGGGGACTTTCGGCGTTATCTGGTACCATTTTCACTTCTTAGCCATGCACCTTTATACAGAGGAACATTCCCTAAATGATGATGAAATGGACGATGAATGGGACATGCACACCCAGAATAGCGATTACATCCATTGAGAGATGTTTCTTTAAAAAAAGGGAGAATCTCAAGTTTAAAAAACAACAAAACAAAACTAGGACGTGTGGTGATTAATTAAAAAGTGTTAACTCCTTGATAACCGTTGTCTATATCTCTGTATATTGATAATTTGCAATGAGCAATTTATATTTGAATTCAGCCCAAAGTTAATTTGTTTTCATTTTTTGAGGTAATTTAACAAGATAACAAAAGTTGGGAAAATAAAAGATGCTCATGCCAAAATGGCACAATCTGTAATAAGTATGCATACCCCACTGTTATTAAAGCCAGAGTATTACTATAAGTTATTAATCTTCCTTTGATATCACATAGATACATTTAGACAATAGAAAATCTGATTTGTTTCAAAAAAAACTTTTTTGTTACACAGTGTGGTCTGAACAACAGTATTATTTTGTGTCGAGTTACAATGCTCAAAATTTCCTATCTGGGCCATGCACAAAGAAAAACAAAATTTTCACATACAAGACCTGTGAAAAAATCATACAAAACATATCTTGATTTTATAATTCGCAAAATTGTGATTGTAAACAGATATTTGAAAATATAATGTCGCTCTGTGTGTTTATCAATAAAAAATGTATTATTTTAACTTTTAGATTTAGTTATGTATTTTTTTTTAACTTTAAGATTTAGTTACGTATTGTTTTAACTTTCATATGTAATTATGTTTTGTTTTAACTTTCAAATTTTGTTTTGTACTGATTTAAATTTCAGATGTAGTCATGTATTGTTTTCACTTTTAGATTGTAGTTATGTATTGTTTTAACATTTTTATTTCGTTATGTATTATTTTAACTTTCATATGTGATTATGTACTGTTTTAACGTTCAGATGCAGTTATGTATTATTTTATCTTTCCGATTTGTTTTGTATTGTTTTAAATTTAAGATGTAGTTTGTAATGGTGCACAATGCCCTCCCTGTTTCTGTGTCTTCTACATTGTTACAGTTTAAAGCACATCTATCTTAATTTTCTTTTTTTACATATATATGTAATGCAATGCAAAACAATCGAACAAACTCGTGGTAAACAAAAGGCTTGTATCAATGAATTTCGGTTGTACTCATGAAACATTTGCTCTAAAGGTTTTTTGAATTTTCTAAAATTTGAATCTCAATGGTTATACATGTACGTTATAAAAACTATGACAGTTCAGTTCATTGCACAGATTTTCTTTATAAAAGAAATTTAATAATAACGACAAAACATGTTTCTCAAGTTCTTGAGATGTATATCCGATTGTTTTCCCCAATAAGTTGAATTGAATTGTATAATTTTTCATGCCTCCAAGCACACAGAGGCTAAGAGAAAGAAGGGAAGTGAGGGAGGAGTTATAACCAATAATAATTACTACTGCTAAAGATTTGATTCTTTAGTCTTGATTGTGTTTTAAAGATCTAGAATTTTGACTTTTTAAACTGAACAAACAAAAAGTCCACAATCTGGAAAAACACTGACCAATTTTTAATTTACAGTGTCAATTTACAAGAAACGTCTTTAAAAGAACGTAATTTATCATTTTCCAGTGTTGTGTACTTTAATGTAGTCATGGGGCTATGAATAAATGCAAGTGATATAATTATAGTTGTAAAGGAAACAATGATATCGATCAATATACACATGTAATACATTTTTAGATTAGAAAAGAGCTAATATTTTTTTGCTTCATTTTATTAGAAACTTGTGTCCAATATAAATCAGAAAGAAGAAAAGAAAACAGTTTTTATAGATCATCTCAAAAGTAGCAAAAATGACTTTTATATGACATAAGTGATATGCACAATTTTCACAGAATTTCAACATACACCCAAACATGTACACAAAATGAGATAGATATATGTATTGATAGATAGAGTAAGGAGATAAAAATGAATTAAACATATTACACAATAAACAAAACAAAAGAGCATTTTAAGAGTTCATGTTGACCAATTCCAGTCATTTATTCTTTTGAAGCCACTAAATATTGTGTAAATGCAGGCATATTTTTAAAACAACTTATAACAAACGTATCTGTATACAGGGTCTATTCAAATGGACCAACCACACAGGATAATCTTTTTATTGAATAAAAACACTTCTTGAATAATATGCTAATGAATAATGACAGTCAAAATAATGTCTTAACTGTGCAACCTTTATTTGTTAATCGAAGATTAACCCAAAGAACTGGCTTCATTTTGATAGATCTGTTTTTTTAAGTAACATTTTATTCAGGATGAGATTCAGTTACCTAACAAACTAAATTAAAGAGTGGAGGGGGGGAGGTTAAAACGGAGCTACTCCAAAAAATGCAGAAATAGAGAACAGAAAATATAAGAGTACATGTATTATATTTCACAATTTCATTTGAATGTAGGTTTATTTCCTTGGGACACATATACTACTTTAAAAAATGTTCTTAGATTAATTAGATGACTGCCTAGTTTTCATCTACATTCAATTAGAAGAATAAAGAGCTTTCCTGGCTAGTAGTTTCCACTTAATAGAACATTTTTTAGTGAATTGGGTGGCAAAGAAAAAAAAAATTAGCCTTTAATCATACTTGATACAAATTTTAGTGTGTGCAAAAACAATGTTTTGTATTTACAAAAAAAAAAACAACGAAAACCATTCAGACTCCTCGCATAAAAAAAAAAAGAAGGAACAGTTTCTAATCTCCTGATCTCTAGATATAGTAATATAGTACACCAGATGCAGAATCTCCCCACCCAACCATTATGTTTTAATATAAATATTTTTGCACAATTCCACAGTGAAAACAAAGGTTTCAAAATCTCCATATACATAGTTATGGTATATACAGTTGTAGAGTGCTAGAGTAATACTGGCACTCTGGAAAGATGGATGCTCACAGTTTGATGGAAAACGATGCGCCGCAAGAACAACCTTGCTCAGCATGGGGGTTATCAATGACTCTGAAGGAAGATCTTATCAGCTCCTGGTAGAAGTCAATTGTAGAACCTTTGACAAGCTCGAGGGAGTCTTGATCTATCACAACTTTGACACCATCCCGTTCAAAGACTCTACAAAAATGCCAAATAAAAGAAAGAAAAAAAAAAAGTAAGAATTAAAAAAAAAATTGCAGTGGGAAAAAATGGATCATTACTCATTTTGCATTTTTCTCAAATCAAAATTAATTGTAGCATACAGAGCAAGGCTATGAGCACACAGTGTCTTGAAGTAAAGAAATGTACCCCATCATATCTATTAATTTTTTGTTTGTATTCTTTTCTTTCCATGGCACTTCATCATTGTTATGATGTACACCATTTTGCTGTTTCCAGTCTTCTCTCTAGGCTCTTAGTATGAATCCGGCATTCATAATTCATATAGGGGTATAACTGAGACAAAAGGCTTTTAGAATAGTAAGTCTGGTGCTAAGTTTTAATGAATTTAATATTCTATAATAAACAAATCTCTGAAAACATTGAAAAAGAACCCTCATTTTCATTTTTATGTCCTCTATTCACTTCTAGGTAAAAAAATCCTGCTTGGCAAATTCTTTTAGTGTGTCCTTGACATCATTTAGTGCTTTGAACACAAATCCCACAAGTATTTCACAAATCTGCTCTTCTATAAGACTTTAACTTAGTTCTCGATTCTTCTTTAAGATGAAACCTTAACCAAAAAGAAAATCAGCAGTGATTTGTACACACCTGTCCTCCGCATTGATGGCAGAATCCAACTCAAACTTGTATTGGAAGCCAGAGCAGCCGCCGCCTTCCACAAAAAGTCTCAGATTGCTGTCCTCTGAAGTTGTTATCTCCTTTAGTCTCTGAAATCATGGCAGCCCAAAGAAAGAGAAAAAAAAATAAAAAGATTAGTATATACTGATTCTTTTTTTTAATTATTTTTTTTTACCATTCTAAAAAGAATCGACAAAACTGAAACTATCCATCTAAAGCATTACATACAGTTTTGTTCTATGTTAACTTTTTTACACTTTAAATAATTGCACAGCTTAATTGCTATTTTCCTCCATTGTGTACCCTTTACAGAAGCTAACTGGTTCTTCCAGCAGTGCAGAATCTTGTCAGTCAACAAGTTGGGCGCTTAAAGCGCTATGAGATGCTTTTCAGGGTAGGGCTCTGTAAGTGTTTCACTTGTCCTTCTTCTTATTATTATTATTATCAGTCTCACAAAAATATGTGAAAAATAATCATCAAAGAGAATTGAGGAAATAAGTCACGAAAAGTTAGTTGAGTTGGTTTATGTACAACATCAGCACTATATAGGCTATATTGTTGATGCGTCCCAAGACTGACGTCTGACAATTTTATGTGCCGCCACAAACGAGACAGTGCAGGGATTCCATGACTCCTCACGAAAAGTTACCTTTACACAAGAATCACTGATTTTCAGTCCCTCTAGCTCAGATGTCTGACTGGCGGTAGAAGACTCTTGTGTTGAAAACAGCCTTGTCTGGGATCTGTGTGAAGCTATGGGCAGTACTTGTGATGCATTTAAAGAACGCACATGATGAGCAACAGACCAGCTGTTAAAAGAAAATCATCGTAAAGGATAAAGAAAAATCCACTAAAGAGTATTTGAATAGCCTAGCTTCAATCGTGAGTCAAAGATTATTTTGTGAAATATACATTTCTTAGGTGCGGTGCACTTTTTACATACCAGTAGAACTACTAATTTCATCATTTTTTTAATAGATCCTCAAGGTATTGCGTAACAACAATGATTTTGTTTATCTTTATTCTATACAGTGCATTTTGGCAGGAAATAATATTGTATGAAATAAAATTATAAAAAGGCGATCTAATGAAAAAGACAGTTTTACTTTAAATGAATTAAAAGAAGAAGAAACAGAAAAGAAGGAGTTGGGGCAAAAGGAGTAGGAGAAGAAGAATAAGCAGCAAAGAGTATTAAATATGACATTTTATAATTGGAGTAAACAATAAATATATTGTAAATGAAATCAATTGCAAGGAAACATTGCAAAGTTCCTGGATTAAAATGCTTCAGCAAGCCAAAAATTCTTAACATTCAAATGTAAGAATTTTGTTTGCACTTCTTTACCTGCAGTTAGTTACTTTGATGGTTCTGTACAACACTCCAGCAATTCTGCTTGTCATGTTGGTGGTTAGGATTTCTAGAATGATATAAAAAAGATTTAACTTGAAAGTTAGTCTTAAAATTTATTTAAAATAGGGACTAAGGCAGTCATTAAATTCAGATTTCCAGAATCGCATAGAATTTCAAGGCATTTGTGAATAAAACCCTAATACGATGCCACGATAAGGATTTTAAAATTTCATTTAATAAACTGCGAGCTAGGCTTCTTAAGATATTTCTCTCAACCTGGGCCTAAAACTTATATAATTATATATCCATAGGCAGTTATAAGAAATCATGATTTCTATTTTTAAGTCTTTTATCTCGTTCTCTTGATCATCTTTTAATCGAGATAAGAACTGCTTCTAGATCTAAACTCTTTCATTCATTACAAATAGAGTATAATAATATATGCCTCCTTCTCAGAGATCTGGAGCAAAAGACTTTTAACTCAGTGCATTGGCCGCAGCCTAAA
>RQTK01000362.1:189083-191583 GCA_003991915.1 Elysia chlorotica | reverse complement strand
CGAATGCACAAACATGACGTAGCTTACGTCTCGTCCTAAGCCTTCTTATTCTTAAATTGTTACGACGAGACGTAAGCTACGTCTTGTGCGTGCATTAAGAGTCTAGGCTTCAAAAGGGGATCTTATACGGCGATGAATCACGAGACTACCGTATGTCACTTTCTACGTGTGGAACAAGCACACATAGTGAGGATATGGTGCTTTTATGTCTCAGGCGAATTTTTTTACTGACACCGTCACTACAATAGGGAATAATATTCCGCAAAAAGTTATTCTACTTTGGTGGAAGAAGTTAGAGATGTTTAACAAATTAAATTGAGTTGGTTTTACATCCAACGTCAGCACTATATAGGCTATATTGTGGACGGACCCCAAGTCTGACGTCTGACAATTTTATGTGCTGCCACACAAGAGACAGGGCGGGGGTGCCATGATCTTTGTCTATTTAAGGAAAGCAAAAAACTATGTCATCATAATTTTTTTGTATGTTTATTCATTTGATGTATGGTCCATTGGCCTCAGATATCTAATAAAATTATTTCAAAAACTATTTCTCTCTCAACTCTCGATAGAGATCATATACGCAGTGTGGCCCTGACGAAATCTTTAATTTCACAAAGAGAATCTCTCTCCAAATTTAGCGCCCCCTATGTTGAAAGAAAGTCCTATACGGCAACGGGTTGACAAAATCATTTGAAGATGATAAAGATTAAGATGATGATGATGATAATAATAATGAATATGATGATGATGATGATGATGATGATGATGATGATGATGATGATGATGATGATGATGATGATGATAATGATAATAGTAATAATGATAATGATTATCATGATGATGATGATGATGATGTCGATACTGCTTCCTAATTATCACAGGGTCAGGCAAGACCTCCTTACTGGACGTGATCTCTGGACGCGCTGAGGGCAAGGTGGACGGCGTGGTCAGCTACAAACACCAGCAGTGCAGGCGGGCCATGATGAGACAGAAGGCCAGCTACGTGCTGCAGGCGGACCGGCTCCTGCCCACTCTCACAGTGAGGGAGACCTTGACCTACATGGCGCTCATGAAACTGCCAGGGACTTTGACCAGTGAAGAGATTGACAAGAAGGTGACTGGGTGTCCATTTAGTTTGATTTAGTTAACAATCAGTTTCTTTGGGTATCCCGTCCCGTCTAAGCTCGGATTAAAATTTTGTGTGTACCTTGGACTCGTGGAAGACCAGCTTCCAATGGAGTAAGGATTAATTGAATGAGAGGGAGACAATGTGTCTCTTTACCCATCGTGTTCCTTACACATTTTTGAAACACTAGCAAACATCAAAACAAGAGGGAAAAAAAAGAAAAAGAAAGCCGTGGCTGATTCAGAGTTACCAAGTTTAAATAACAAATTTCTCTCTGTCTTTTCTAAATTTTCCATACTTTACTATTTTTTTCCGAATTTTTAGGCTCATGTATTGATACTATACTACGCTTACCAACGTTTTCAACAAGCAGAAATTAGACTTTATTCTTTATTTTATTGGGGAACGCTACAAAACCTCATAGTTTATCTCTCGCTATGGCCCCTGCAGGTCCAGTCAGTGATAGACGACATGGGGCTTAGACATGTTGCCGACAGCAGGATCGGTGGTACCATGGTCAGGGGTGTGTCAGGCGGAGAGAAGAGGCGGATCTCTATTGGAGTTCAGCTGCTCAGGGACCCCGGCAAGTAAACTTTGGTTGCTCGGAGAGAAGTTAAACAAATAGAGAGTTTTCAGAGGTAACCAGAATGAATCAGGCACAAGTCGGAAATTTGACTTTTGGAGTTGTTTATAGTTTGTTAAAAGGCATCATAATTAATGCACTTTGAGAGGCTAAAAAATGAAGACTCTGTCATTTCCAGAACCCGGGGTATTCAACTTAATGTTAATATGAAAAAGGTAAAAATACAGTAATTTTAAATGTTTGAAGGGTTCTAGCTCAAAAACTATATCAGCGACTTGTGGACTTGTGCCTTATTCACCCTTTATTATTAGGAAGCTCTCTCTTTGTTTAACTCCTGCTAAGTCTTAAGAAAGTTAATAATTATACGGTAAAAAGAGCCCAAAGCAGGATACCCGTGACTTAGACGGTCACATTTTACTGACATCGTGTTGAGGTGGTGGCTTAACGTCCATCGTCATCACTATAAAGGTTATATTGTGGACAGGGTCCAAGACTAGCGTGGACAATTTTACTTGCTGCAACACAGAGACTGTTCGGGGAGACATGGACTCCTGTCTCAGCCAGTCATATTTCACTGGCATCGAGCCAAATAGAAGTGGACTAAATTGGACAAAAAGCTTTTTGTCTACTACCACAATCACTACCATCATCATCACCATAATCCTCATTATCGTATTCCTCTTCCTCCTCCTCCTCCCCCTCCTCCTCCTCCTCCTCCTCCTCAACATCTTCATCGTCATCATCATCATCATCATCATCATCATCATCATCATCATCATCATCATCAT
>RQTK01000362.1:172959-184705 GCA_003991915.1 Elysia chlorotica | reverse complement strand
CAACAACAACAACAACAACAACAACAACAACAACAACAACAACAACAACAACAACAACAACAACCTCAACAACAACAACAACAACAACAACAACAACAACAACAACAACAACAACAACAACAACAACAACAACAACGACAACACTCTTTGATTCTTTTGACTCCTCGCAGGGTGGTTGGTTTCAACGACGACCTGCTGGCGTTTGGCATGTTTGTCCTGGTGGTGGTCATGTTGAGCCAGTTCGGGGAGATGATGGCCGTGGCTGTCCTGGGCGTGTTCAGGACGACTCAGTTGAGCAGTGACACCACCTCGCTCATCTTCTCAGCATCTGGCTTCCTCGCCACTGGCTTGATAAGGTGAATATATGCCTGTGTCTTCCACAAATAAACGCTCCGCCTTTATTGGCGTCATCAGACTAATCTGTTATAAAATCGAAACGTTTATAGGTACCTTTTTCACCTTTCTTTATGTTATTTTTTAATGGTGTCCCTCAGTTGCCTAGTTGTATATGATTTTGTTTTGTTTTGAAAATTACTACCTCATTTACTAGCATACACGTATCCGCTAGGGATCCTTAGCACTTAATAGGTGTATTATCAAGTGTTGTACTCTTGCCTCCACTTTGGATACCTTTCTACATTTTTCTTCCACAGCAAGTTACATATAATGATGTCTATCGACTTTAATTAATGTTCTTCTTCTTCTTGCGACTCTATGACACCGCCTCGCTCATCTTTTCAGCATCTGCTTCCTCGCCAAAGGCCTTACTTGGCGAATATATATAGAGCTGACTTTTTCACAGCTATAATTCTGGTTACCACTTCTCTCATCTTCTCAGCATCTGACTTTCTTGCCACAAGCCTGATCAGATGAATGGCCATAGAACTGACTCTCAGTAGGCCTAAGCTATAATGCCGTCTATTAAATTCAATCAATGTTTTTCTTCTTCTGCGCCTTCGAGACACTTTTTTGTTCATTTTCTCGGCATCTGGCTTCCTCGCCACAGGCTTGATCAGGTGAATATCTATCTACCTTTTTCATCCACAGTAATCTATAATGATTATGTTAACTCTAATTATTGTTATTGTTCTTCTGAGAATTTGTGACACTACCTCACTAATCTTATCAGCATCTGGCTTTCTTGTCACAGGCATGCTCAGGTGGTTGTCTATAGAACTAACTCTTCTACAGCAAGCTAGATTGTATAGTGATGGATATTTTCATTATAATTAATGTTATTGTTATTCTGCTATTCTGTGATGCCACCTCGCTCATTTTCTCGCCACAGATCGGGGGCATTATAGATCTACATCTTACATTATCGAGACCCCAAATATGAAAGTAGACAAAAACAACGGGAAAGGGAATATGTAACGGTGCCTAACTAAATAACTTTAAATCCATTCTAGACTCATAGTCAATTAGCGATTAACGTTTTGTTTTTCAGTGGGTTCAAAATTGATATGAAAAAACTTTTTCAAACTGGGTGATCATGTCAACCGTTATTTTAGTTTCAATAGCAAAGCATGTACTGATGAACAATATATTTATTCTATAAAAGACTAGGTCTTGTCTATAAACTTTTAGTCATTTTTCTTTTGTGAATATAAAAGAAGGCGCTATGTAGCCCACTCAATATAATGAAGTCCAGGAACTCCGAGGTTGGACTCACTTAGTGTCGCCGTCTTTGTGTAGGATTATGCCAGAGACATGGGGAACGTAAAATTATTTAAAGAATAGTCAACATGTTAGATCGTTGTGAAGCGATCGGTTTCGGTAGAATTTCTAAAATCCTTACTCCGTTTGTTTATAATAACACATAGAATTTGACAGGTGTTAGTATTGGACCCATCCGACACCGACACTTACCTTATGGGGCTGACCTCTCAAAAAAGCATAAACACAATAACGTGAAAGTTTAAATTGTTTTTGTAAGCAATCTGCTGATTGGGCTAGAGCATAGACATATTTTAACATAACTTTTTGCATTAGCCGGCTTACAAGCATCACGTGGCTTTTGTGAGAAAGAGGTCGGACTTATTGCTGACGATACTAGACGTGAAGAATGAAGGTAAAACTGAACTCTTAAGACAGAAAAGTATCTATGTACTATTTGTTACCAAAGCAGAGGTTAAGCGAGTGAATTACCTCTTACCATCATCCGTTACCGTTCAATAGAAAAAGTTTTCCAGATAGAGTAAAAACAATAAAACTATGTTCGATTATTTTAATTAGGCTAATTGTGCCTCAATAAAGCCAAAAACTGAAAGAGCTCTTTATCCGAGAGGCCGAGGTGGCGTAAATCCACCCGTTGCCGTTCAAAAGAAAAGAATTTCTCAAATTAGTAAAAGCAATATACTAGGCCATGTTCGACTGTATTAAATTTAGCTTATTGTGCCTCAATAAAGCCAAAAACTAAAGAGCTCCTACACCTATATTCCTCATGAAATGTTTAAAACCAGCATCTTTATTAAGGTTCATCATTTATATTAAAAAACCTAATTACATTGTTGAGCAAAAGGCGCTAAAATGAACAACAAAAAAGTTTGAATCGTTTAACCTTATTTTGATCATTCATTCCAGGTCGGTGGCTACCCAACCTAAGATTCTCCGATGGCTCGGCTACATCGCCATCCACAAGTACAGCACAGAGATCGTCATCGGCAACGAGTTCCACGGACTCACGTTTGACTGCCCTGGTGGAGGTAAGATCATTTTGGGTTCCCTTGTTCGTAATACTTACTAAAAAAAATCCAGAATCGCATACAGTTGGTGGGTTTAAGAGGCACTTGGTTTTGTATGTAAAAATGTTAATCTCTGATTTTGTTCTACGTCTTTTTATCCTCTCTATTTTCAGTCTCCGTTTCTTTCTTTGTCTGTTTCTTTGTCTTTCTCCCAATTTCTACATTTTCTCTTCTTTCTGTTGACTTTTGCTTCTCATTAAAATACACTTACTAAGATGAGCAGTCACTACAATTTAAAAACAACACCCCCACGCCAACAAAAAGAAGGAAGAAAGCACCGAACCCAAACAAAACCACCGTCGTCATCATCATCATCATCACCACCACCACCACACTCCCCACCCCCACCCAAAAAAAAACACAAAAAAAAACAACAAAACAACCAAAAACAAAAAAAACAACAAAAAACAAACAAACAAACAAACCCACAACAACAAACAAACTAACAAACAAAAAAAACAAAAAAAAACAAAACAAAAAAAAAGAAAAAAACCCCAATAAAAACGGACAAAAAAATAAAACAACAACAACAACAACAAAAACAAAGCAAAAATCCATTTGCTTATCTTACAGAGCCGTGTGCGCAAACCGGTGACAACTTCCTAGACACGTACTACCCAGGGGCCCTGGAACACGTCAGTCGGAACTTCTCCCTGCTCGGGGGGTTCTCTCTGGGCATCCTCATCTTCGCCGTCTTCATGTTCAAGCTGCGAGGAACGCCAACTCTTCATTGAACAGTATTTAACTGGTCTAAACAAGTTAGAGCTATATAACTAAAAAATTGCTTGAACTAATTTTATGTTGCATGATAACATTAGTATTGCATATACCTTAAATTATAATACATTGATATGATAAATGACTGGTTTTCTGATTTCTCAAATCATGACGTGCCGACTGAAACACAAAGTGCTTTCAGTATGGCACTGAATAAAGAGAACAGAAAGCATAGTCAGCAATACTTTTTAAGGATAATTTTATTCAAAATTAAAAAAAACCAATAATTATGTCTTGATTTTTTTCTCATTTTGGGTAAATTAGTAAAAGTAGTTACAATGCAATATAACTTTAAGATGTCTATGTAGCACATGCAAAATGTAGCACGTGCAAAATGTAGCACATGCAAAATGTAGCACATGCACACACAAAAAAAAAAGAAAAAAAAACAACTAATGCGCAACATAGCAGTGCGGTTTCACACGAACAGAACCTATTGTCCATACGATCTAACATGCAGCGAATTATTAATTTTAAATTTTGAAATAGCAGGTTCATCTTTTTCTCATACCATTGTTATATGTCTACTTTATCACACAAAATAAACATTGCTTGAACTAATTATATATTGCATAATAACATCAGTATTGCATAGACCTTAAATAATTATGCATTGATAATGACTCCATTATTTTCTGATTTCTCAAATCATGACGTTCCGACTGAAGCACAAAGTGCTTTCAGTATGGCACTGAATAAAGAGAACAGAAAGCATAGTCAGCAATGCATCTTCATGTACTTGTTCTTATTAATAATATTACCATGACGTCATTTAAATTTCAAAGTATGGCGTGTTTTAATTGTCAAAGTATGTTGTACTTTAATAATTAAGCAGATATTTTATTATACATTTAAACCATGAACCAATACTAATTACATTTACTCAAGAGGAAAGATATCACATTCGTCAATGGAATAAATCCCGAATAATGTTGAATTTGATTATAAATAACAATACAAAGACAATTATGCTTTAACAATGAAATTATGACGTGTTTAATAATTGAGCTCGGACGTGTTGAGTAATAACACTATGATGTGCTTTAATAATTAAACACTGACATGTTCAATACCTAAACTCTTCATTTTTTAACAATAACACTGTGTCGTGCTTTATGAGTTGCTTAAATAATTAAACTCTGACGTATAGAATTATAAAAACATAACCTGCCTAAATAAAAAATCTTTGGAGTGTTTTTTAAATAATAATTACATGACGTGCTAAGTGAAATAGCGAGTGACAGCACTGAAAAAAAGCAAAATGTACTTAGATCTTCTGCTGCCTAAAACAAGGGAACATAACTCTACCTTATGTGAAGATCTTTTCTGCTAAAAACTCGTTAAAAAACTCGTTAGTATTAACGCCAATGACGTGCAAGTCCTTGTATTTCACAACGGCACTGAGTAAGCAATTCATAACATCAGTTAGATGTTGCTTTTACCATTGCTCTTAACCAGAGACTTTACAAACAATAAACAGAGTATTTCATTTTATTTTATTGATGGACATAGATTCGCTGCAATCTGAATGAGTAAGGGGTTAACGTTTTACTTGTATGTTAGCCATCAAATAATATGTTGACCAACAAGCTACTTCTTAATATCAAAATAACAATACAGAGTGTTACATTACATTTTTTAAACATGTATGCAGTAATGTATGGACATGTACAGGAAAGCCGCTGTTTTTAATCTAAAGATTGTCCCATTTTTGGGTTAAGGAAGTAGGCAAGAAGATAGTCATACTTTTACTGCAACCCTGCTGAATATTTATCGGATTTTCACAACAACAACAACAACAACAACAACAACAACAACAACAACAACAACAACAACAACAACAACAACAATAACAACAACAACAGCAGCAGCAACAACAACAACAACACTAAAAACAATACATTAGATTAGGATTACGTTTATGCCACCCAATTTGACACAAATTTTGTTATTAATATGATGTATTTTGTCCAATTATCATTGTAATTTACCTCGTCGGTGAATACGACATACTTAAGTGTTTTCGCTACCGCAGTGATATTTCGCTGCCCATAATTATGAAGTGTTATGCCATCGAATTGACCTTCATCTCAGTTATAATGTGTCCTATGGTCTAAGTCTATGATATTTTAGAACATAAAGAGATATGACGTTATACAATCGAAGTGACGTGATGCTAAGCACTGAATCACGATAGAGACACGAATGATCTTAATATGGACGCTCGTTGTATTGAAATCAATGCTAATAGTATTAGTCAGTATGTTTCTTACATTTTGATGTTTGCAAAGTCCGTTTTTAACTTTTTTTTGTGTTGAGCTATATAAATAGAAGATGAACCTCTATTTGTTTTACAGAAATGTACTGAATTTACATACTTGTTGCTTTAAATTATTTGGGGTCTGATTTTTAAAATAGAGTCTATTGAAAATCACGTTTTTTTAGAAGTATATTTTGCAAGCTTGTCTACCTGCATAATTCTTTTTTGCAATATTTCGATATCTTGAAAATAAAATTGCTTCTGTTGAGTGCCTTTTCATTTTTTACATTTCAATCACCTTTAAAGCAATTTAATTATGTCTTTGTCTTTTTTGTTCTTATTGTGTTTTTTTTTTCATCACCCTTGTTTTTTTCCTGGTTGTTCTCATTTTGATATCGCTGCATTTTTTGTGTGGCCTGTTTCCTTATTAAAGTGTATTTAGAGAAAATGGTTATATTCCTGTATCACTCTAAACAAGTACATGTAGTCTGTTTATAATCGTAAGTCTGGTATAATTACCTTATCGTATAAAAGCTTTAATTCCAATGTATTTTTTACATCTGACATAGTTTCCACTTGGACCAAAAATATAAAATTGTCAAAAACAACAACAACAACAACAACAAGAACAGCAAAAACAACAACAACAAAGCTGTATAGCGACTGTATAAAAATTCCTTCTAAACTTCGTTTCTTTCAACATGTAGAAAGAATGTTTGAAGACTAAAGTTGCGATGAAATTCAATTCATAGAACGGTCCACATTTGGCGGTGTTACTTATAAGACTCAAGTAAGATCAAGGTCGCTTGGCAAGGTAAGTTCGCCTATTACTGGCTTTAACCACTGACGGTGTTAAAGCTCTAAGTTGGTCAGGTCAACATGCTATAATGGCTCGTGTCCTCCACCACACTATTTATACCTTGGGTCTGATGCGGTTCCCCCCATAACACACTGGCTTGTTTTGGTGATTGACAGCTGACAGGCATGTTTCGTTCGAAGTTGTAAAAATAGTCCTCAGAGGTACAGGCGTTGGGTACTTCATAAAATTGGTGTCGATGGTCCAGCTATCCTTAGAGTTTTTTGATGGGGGAGGTTCAAAGCTAAAACGCTTCACCTCCTGCTTGTTTTGTTGTTGTTGTTGTGGTTAGTATTGTTATTGTTATTGTTGTTGTTGTTGTTGTTGCTTTTAAATTATGACTGGATTTAATTGTCCGGATTTATCTCCCTTTGAGTATAAACGGGACATAAACCCTTATACATGTGCAATATTTCTCTTTTCTTTAATAATCTCCCTTGGCTCATTTCCCAAATTGTTGATTATAAATGGCTCGCTTGATGTCCAGGTAGTGTTTGAGCTTTCATTTTTTATCTCATTATCTCATTATCGATCTATTTTTACTCTCTATTGACCTACCGATCCCATTCTCTCTAGTTAAATCGACAAAATCATTCTTTTAATTTTTCTTCCTTGAGATCTTTGATATTTTGTAGAGTTGAGAAAAGTTGGGTTTTTACATAGACCATACTGCGAATGGGCCCTGACACTGACGTTTGACAACCTATTGTACTGCCACACACGAGACAGGGTTGGAAGATCTAGACTCCTGTCTCAGCCGGTCACATTATATTGAATCTGACCCAACCAGTGACAGGTATTGAAATCGAGCAGTCACATTTTTTAACCGATCGTGGGATTCGAACCGCGGACCTCCCAATCTAGAGACCAACGCTCTAGCACTTAAGCCAGTTCGCTCCCCATCGGTGACCTGAACTATGATTTTGGGAATCCTTGGTGGAAACGTGGTTAAAAGAAAACAACAAATTAGAATGGTTCAATCCTTGTGAGTATATTTCAACAGGCACTCTTGTAAGTGCATACTACAGGAAAGGTTAACACATCTCAGTATGTTAGGATTTGTGGTGATCTGATTCATTGATCTTGTTTAACACTAAGTCTTTTACAACACAATGTTACATTTTTTTCTGCTCACGGGCTCATTCATAAACAATGGTAATATATCCATACCGAGCCTACCAAAAGTAACAGGCAAAGCCACCGAACTGACTGAGGTGAACAGATTTTTGCATAAAAAGGGTAATAGTGACCTATTATATTAAACTAGTATTATAGTTAGGACAGAAGAATACTCAGTGAATAAAGTTTCGTTCGGCCTTCACACCGACTAGACTAAGCGTATAAACTGTCCTAAATGTACTCACTATTTTAATGATGTAGCTCACTTTGGTTCTAAACGCAAATGTTTGTTTATTTCGATGACCCTGCCTGTTATTTTTGGAAGCCTCAATTTCACACCTCTTCGCTTTTGAATTAGCATTTAAACACAACAAAATTAAGGGACTAACACTACACTCAGCTTTACGAAAAAAAATCGGATGCGCGGAAAAATAACAGCCCTGTTTGAAAATATAAAATATGTTAATGCTATTCAATATTGGTAATTGCAGACTGAATTATTTGCAGTTGTAATATATTTAGCGACAATTATGTTATAGCAAAGTTATTGACTATGTCTCAAAATACTATAGAAATTGGTTTTACGCCGGCAATTTATTTTTTAAAGTCATCCAATAATAATTATCTTGCATCGTTTCTGGTGTAATTTCCTAGACTTAAACACAATTAAAAATATAATATGAAGTAAAAAAGCAATTTAAAGGGTCACAATAGTGTAACAGAAAATTTGATGCGTTACTTCAGAAGCTCGAAAAAAAAATTCCATTCTTACTTTTTTTTCTGTTAATGCCTTGGCCACCTCCTTTTTTTTTTTAATTTTACCTGTAGTTTGTCATCTACTAACATTCCTTCTTTTAACGTCTCGAATTTTCAGTTTCTGCCTTTTAAAAAACATAAGCATAGTAAGAATTTACACTCTTTTGAGGGAATGCTATTTCCGACCAAACTCGAGGTCTGGTTCTTGTTGGTCATTCAAGTAGTCTTGAGATGAGTCATGCATGTTCAACGATGCGAAAAGTCCGGTAGTTAAAAAGATAGTACTAAACGCTCAAAGTAATAATATTAATATTTCTTTTTTTTTCTCTTCTAACAAAAATTACCATGCAGAGGCTTTCAAAATGCTTCTAAAGGTGTTGAACAGAACTCAATAATAACGTATCTTCCAGCGAAGCGCACAACTCTTTGTGAAGACAAAATTCCTCATAACCACGCGAACAATGAAGACCCCCCATCTATGATATTCTTATCAACGTGTATTATATATAATACCTCCTACAGAGCGGGAACACCTGAACTGAAATCGTATCCCATCCAGAGTGTGTGTGTGTGGGGGGGGGAGAGAGAGAGGGAGAGAGAGATAGATAGAGAGAGAGAGAGAGAGAGAGAGAGAGAGAGAGAGAGAGAGAGAGAGAGAGAGCCTGGGACACTGTCTGTAGAAAGCGCGGACAGGGGCAGTAATCCTTCCATTGACGTTGAGACTGCTAAGGAATTGAAATTTTGATTGTAAACATTTCCTGCCATTCACGCCAAGTCGGATTGAAATAATTATAATGTAGGCATGCAAGCTAAAGACTTTTTAACAGGGTGATTTCATTGGGGCATTAGTGATTTTTCGCATTAAAAATCAATTAGAAGGCAAAAGATATACTGGAATTTCCGGAAAGAATTTTTCACTCCTCTGAGTTTTAATGTATAAAAGAAAAGAAAAACATTTTTTTCTGAAAAGGATGGACACATTACTATAGGGAGGAATGGATTTGGGAATCAGGATTTTGAGATACACGTATAACACAGTTTTATGCTTTTCTCGAAAACTTAAGTAAACTCTTGAGTATGTGTAAAAGAGATAAAGAAGGGAATGGAAGGAAAAGACAAATAATGATCTTGTTTTCTTAACGACGTACTCATGTTTAAGAAATTTCTAATTTTACTTATTATTTGATACTACAACATGTACAAAGAGCTTTTAGTCATAAATGTAATGTTTACTATTTATTGAAAATGTATCAAGTTTGTAATATCATGTTCAGTTTATTATTATTGTAACAATAATTATGTCTAAGTCAAAATTCCCTCAAAGGGACAAATACGAGTATAGATTTACTTTATCATATCTTATCTTATCCACAATAATAGTAAAAGCTTTTACAATTTTAACAATGTATATTATTTTAATATTTTCATACTTTTATGACTAACAGACCTTTAAAAAACAAACTAAGCTTCGTACACCCCCATTTGAATTCATCATGACTACCTCCCTGGGGCCCAACTGCCGCACCCCGCTGCTAAATGTAATCGGAACTTCCCGGAGATACCGCACCGGACAGACGCTCAAGGGGCGAGGTTTCAGCCTTAATGTTTTTCAGGCTCAAAGAAATATCGTGTTCACCGGGTCGGTAAAAATGACTTAATCTTAATGTACACAGGAACCGAAGGGAATCTTTCAGGTTGGATTTCAGAAATGTTGTCTGCAGTGTTGCAAGGGAGTAGGCGCACCACAGTGAAACCTATTCGACACCTGGTAATGGTTTTCTTAGTTACTGATCCTGAGTACACGAATCTATAGTGTACAGAGGCAAACAAATGTTTGATGGATTTAGTCGGTAACCAAATGCCATATTCGCTGGCCTTGCTTGGAAAAGAAAAACCGGTATGGTGTAAATGATACAATGAGGCGTCGTTTAAAAATACCCCAAATCCAGAAATATCTTTTTTTAAAAACTTAAAGGTTTTCATCGTCCTCAGTCTGATTACAAGAGCAACACACGCGTTTAAAAAGGGAAAAATAATATATATATTTTTAAAGGGTTTTGTTAATTCTGGACGTGTTCTAATTAAAGTCTTTATTCTTTCTTCTCATGCTGATGTAAATCAATATTCTTCAAGACTTGTTCATTTTTTAATTTTTATAGGCATAACCCTGGTTTAAACGACGTCTTAGTCATATATTAAAGGCGGAAAGGATGCCAGATTGTTCACTTGAAAATCGAATTATTATCTCAGTGTGAAACAGAAACCGTAATTTAACCTTTACTTATGAGCTACACATTTTTCCTCCCACCAGTTTGCCGAGTTAAAAAAAGTTATGCCTCGACTAAAAATTGTTTATAAGAAATCTAAAACAGTAGAGAAGGCAACAAAAATCTACCCCCTCTAAACAAATTCCACTAAGATACATACACACAATCACAAAAACAAAAGCAAAGGGAAAACAAAAGCATAACAAAAACAAAACAAAACAAAACAGCTCTATCTTTAAACTCCTTAATTTGAACTCTCCTCCTCATTTTTCATCTAATTCTCACCCTGAGGCTTATTATTATTATTATTATTATTATTATTATTATTATTATTATTATTATTATTATTATTATTATTATTATTATTATTATTATTATTATTCGGTATGGTGTAAATGATATTACAAGGCGTTGGTGAAAAAAAAACCCAAATCCAGAAATATTTTTTTCAAAATCTTAAAAGGTTTTCATCCGCCTTGATTTGATTTAAGGAGTAACACACGCGTTTTAAAAAGCGAAAAGTACTTGCGTTTTATTCGGATTTCGGTAATTCTGGACGTGTTCTAATTAAAGTCTTTATTCTTTTTTCTCATACTGATGTAAATCAATGTTCTTCAAATCTTGTCCATTGTTGATTTTATAGGCATATTCCTGGTTTAGTAAAGATGAAGATGGAGCAAGATTGTTCAATTGAAATTAGAGCAACCTTTCTAAAAATGTTACTTATGAGGTACCACGTTTTCATCTCACCAGTTTGCCATTTTTTTTTTTACCAGTTTATGCCTCAGCTAAGAATTGTTTATGAGAAATCCAAAACAGTAGAGAAGATAATCAGAATCTAAAGAAAACATCTGAACATCTAATTCTCACAAGACCACCCTCAAGCATATTATTATTATCATCATCATCATCATCATCATCATCATCATCATCATCATCATCATCATCATCATCATCATCATCATCA
>RQTK01000362.1:146888-172934 GCA_003991915.1 Elysia chlorotica | reverse complement strand
CATACAGAATCATTATGTATGGCTGCACACACACACACACACACACACACACACACACACACAAACACACACTCACACACAAACACCCTTAACAGGTATTATTTTCTAACCGTAAGAAACAAGAGCCTCTAGAAAACCGATCTTGTTTTCTTTGCACAGGCGGACAAAGCATTGCACATCCATCCTGTTGAAGCCCTCCTCACACCTTGAGCTCAATCCTAGGGAGCCAATTTGTCATCTTTTTGTTTAGAGTGGGGTATCGGATGGCCCTGCCTTTATGCCGTAGACGATATTGGAGATAGAAGAGATTAGCCGCTTGATGCGCACCAAATTACTTTTTTTTCGGGAAACTTTTCGTCCGTGAAAGACATCAATGTCATAGAAGAGAATGAGCACCGTGCGCATCAAGGTTAAACGGGTAGATTTAGCTTCGCTTTCACTGCAGGATATTTTATAATTATTTCCATTCAGCTTTTCATTTTTTTCCTGCTTAAATCTGTTGTTTTCATTTTAAATTTCAAGGTGAGATTGAAGGCTCCAAGTTTAATAGCAGCTCTCTTAGTTCATGTTCTTTGAGTTATGACGTTTGAGAAATTCTTTTTAGTTGTCATTACAAAAAATATAGAATAAAAAAAGCAAGGTTGTGAAAGAAATAACAACTTACCAGAAAACGTACGCATGTTTCAAGAGCAGTACTGTTACTGTAATCAAAACTATCAAAACATCTCAAAATGCATTACACCACTGAGAGTACTTCTATTCAGAGTAAACTCTCTAAATTTATAATATGGATATTGGCAATAAACAAAAAGATTAAAATATTTATTTAAAAGAACATGTCATCGTAATATAACAACAACAACAACAACAACAACAACAACAACAACAACAACAACAACAACAACAACAAAAACGCCCAGCATCAAAATAATATTTATTAAAAATTGAAATGTTCAATTTCGTTCTGAGGATCTGTTCTTGCAAATATTCAAAACGTCGCGAAAATGAAAAAAATGCAACCTTTAGAAATATAGCCCCCGCTCTCTGGCGGTTGAAGTGGTAGAAACGATACATTATTTATTAAGGCAATATAGAATTATCGAACCTTTCTTATAAAAACGTTGTTCATGATAAATCTCCTGATTCGACAACAAAAGAACTGTAGAATGCAACCAAACACAAGTTTATGGAATTCTGATCACAGATAATATATAAACCACTCCTTAACATATAAAACACACACTTTCGGATTCTCTTTGCAATGTTGAAGTGAGACGTGATTAGTATGGGAGGAAAAAGGGAAATGGAAAATAAACACGCACACACATGTACAACACAGACATAGAAAGAGAGAGACAAACAGACAGAGAAAGAGAGAGATGGAGCAAGAGGGAGTAAGTGAGGGAGGGAAGGCGGGAAGGAGGGAGGGAGGATGATTTATATATATAAAAAAAAGACTACGACTAAATAGAGGAGGAGGTATTGGCGATAGATTGAACATAATCATCACTCCTCCGAGATGAGAGAAAAGCAAAAAAAAAAAAAAAAAAAAAAAAAAAAAACATAACTGGGAACATTAACACTGAATACCCAGTCACGCACTGGATCCATGGAAAGCATTGACTTTTTGTTCTCTTTAGAGATAGGGAGAGATTTCTCCCCCTCTCCTAGGTTCCCCTGGGGGATCCTATACTGCGAAAAGCACTGACTTTTTTCAAGAATGGATTTAAATATGAACTCAGAAATATAACGGAGGAAACTTCACAAAAAAATTCCTAAAAAAAAATAAAAAAAAAATAATTTTAGTTCTGTGTTTAGAAGAAGCATTTTTTCCCTTCATAATGGGAAAGAGGTTGAAAGTTTCCCAAAATTATGCATGTAATTACCTTTCAAGACTCCCCAGGATGATAGATGGCACCGGTGTCCATCAAACCTGCATGGATCATTAAGCTCAATAACTGGAGGGGAGATAACACAGAATGGGACAGGGGAAAAGAAAACACTGGGTTATGAGCTGTATGAGTGTACGAGTGTATGAGCTGAGGCGTTCGTTTCAAGCATAGAGTAGGAGAAAAAGGGAGAGAGAGAGGGATGGGGTGGTGGGGTGTTAAATGAGGGAGGGAGGGTTGGGGGGAGTTGAGGGAGGGAGGAAGAAAAATAAAGAAAGGCAGACGGACTGATACAGATAGATAGAAAGAGAGGGAGAGAGAGGGAGAGAGAGAGAGAGAGAGAGAGAGAGAGAGAGGAGAGAGAGAGAGAGAGAGAGAGAGAGAGAGAGAGAGAGAGAGAGAGAGAGAGAGAGAGAGAGAGAGAGGAGGAGAGAGAGAGAGAGAGAGAGGGGGGTAAAAGAGGGGTGGTGGGGGGTGGGGGGAGTTGAGGGAGGGAGGAAGAAAGATAAAGAAAGGCACACGGACAGATACCTATAGATAGAAAATATTACGAGAAAGAGAGATCGAGACAAAGGCGGAGGATAAAAGAGAGACAGGGAGAAAGACAGAGAGAAAGAGACTAAGAGATAAAAAAGAGATAGCAGAAAAGGGGTAGACAGGGTGAGAGAAAGAGAGAGACAGAGATTGATTGAGAAAAAGATACAGACAAACATATAGTCAGACGGACAGACAGGAAGACAGAGGTACAGATAGACAGACAGATAGTCAAGCAGAGATATGTACAGTTTGACAAACATAGAGATGTACAGTTACTTCAATCAAACTTTTACCAACCTAGATAAATGTACATACATGTATGTTTCTACCCTAAAAGGATAGCTGTTTTTTTCAAATAAATCATAAATTTTACCAAGAAGCCTAGACAAACGTATCTCTCTAACCTACAAGAATGACAATTTTACATCAATCAGCATCTTAAACGTCAAAACTCGGGACAACTTCCCACAGTTCAAAGATTCATGTCTTGAGATGACCGAAACCGCCAAACGCCAAACGCCGAACTAACTTTAGTCAGCAGTAGCAGCAGCTGTTGTTGATTTGAGTAGCGAACTGAGCACTAGGCAGGGGGGCTAACTTCGCTTAGCCACTCTTTTCTTTCGTAGTCATTCTAGATCTAGGCCTAAGACTGTAAGTACAAGAAGGAAGCAGATTTAGACCGACGACTCACCATACATCACGATAATTATCGTAGTTGAGCGAGTTTATCCTAGTAGGCGCAAGTTACTCTTTTCTCTCGTAGTCATTCTAGATCTAAGACTAGTGCAAAAAGGATGCGACTTTAGATGCTCGTTTTAGTATACATTCTCTATATCATAGTCGTGAGTCTAAATCTAGTTCGTCATTGTACTTACTACTACTTGTCATCGGATGATAGACAGTTTGGCGTCTCCCTGCTTGAACGATGCTTGGGCTTTGCAATGCCATAGGGCGCCATAGTGCCATGCATTCAAGACTAAAGAGTCTCTTGCGTTAGGACGGGATGGGTCAATGGGTGCTTTTTTTTACCCTTGTTGGTCTAATGTTCCAGATTTACCCAGAGAATAAATATTCTCATTATTCTTTGTCTTTGGATTTGTAATTGTTCTTTGTAGTTAATAATATGAAAGATTTCATACCTGATTCTAAAACTAAAATAACTTTGTATTTATAATTTTATTTATCCTTTTTTTATTTACTATTAAATATTTAAGACCTGATTTTTAAATGTACTTGTTTTTTCTGTAAGAAATACGAGTACGTTTAACATTCACCCATCATCAAGATTTCGTTTCCATGGTATTGTTTTATCTGCCGTTTTGAGTTTCCACTTGCAGTTGCATCATAGTGAAATGCGGGGAGAGAGTACAATAAAGGAAGGGAGAGAGAGAGAGAGAGAGAGAGAGAGAGAGAGAGAGAGAGAGAGAGAGAGAGAGAGAGAGAGAGAGAGAGAGAGAGAGAGAGAGAGAGAGAGAGAGAGAGAGAGAGAGAGAGACAGAGAGAGAGAGAGACAGAGAGACAGACAGACAGAGACAGAGGCAGACTTACAAATTATACGACACTATTGTAAAACAAAAAAAATTAGCAACAAAAATGATATTAAAAATAGGTAACAAATATTGTGACATAGTTAAACTTAAAGACAACATACAAGAGTGTTATAGAGGCATAAAGACAACTAAAAGAAGAAACAGGAGGCCGCCTTTGATAAAAGAAACGAGAAGAGAGAAATGAAAATTATGTGGGAGTGTCAGACTATCTGAATCTTTCTCCTCTAAACCTAAGTGGACACCCTGTGGAGAAAATTCCCCATGTGCTAAAACTCCTTAGTCTCAACGAAGAAGAGAAGTTCATTCTGAAAAATTGTAAAGCAATTTTTGTGTCAAAAAGATCAATGGGGTCGTAGTTTTGTATGTTGGAGAGACTCTCTTCCTACCTCAGCTACTCCTCCTTCTACTCCCCCCTACTTTTACTATTCGCCATCATAATTCGTCTTCCTTTCTTTCTTTCTCATTCGTGACTCCCGAGATAAAAAATAAGAACTCAAGCCCTTTACGCTCTAATAACCTGCAGGTGGAAATTTACAAAGTTTTATTGATTTCTTGCACCATCACACTACAGATCGCAGATCATATCAGCAAAGCCTTGTCTCGACAATGGGTTAAAATACTCACAGTTATTTTTGCGAAGTTAAACAGTGTTAAAGTGTGTGGAAAAAATGGTGTCTCCATCTTTCTTAGGCTTAGTTTGTGCTCTAGTAGTTCTAAGAAGTGCTTATCCATTAGTCTGTTCCAATTTCACTTAATGTCTTTATAATTTCCTCTCTTCCTGTCCCTTTTCTTCCATTTTTTGCTATTGTTAAAACAGTTTGGGTTAAGCAATACGCACAGATCAGTGATGCTTATGAAAAAGAAAGTCTGTCTGGCTGTCTGTCTGTCTGTCTGTCTGTCTGTCACTCCCACCATCTGATACGATTCGAAACATGATCGTCTTGATTTTACATGCCCTCGCCAGTCCTCTGAGGTAGAACATGGTCCGTGGTTCGAGGCCCGCAGGCTCTGGTGACTCGTCTCCTACTAGTTCGGTCGGTGTCATTTAACGTGATTGGCTGAGACACAGAAATGGTATTCTCGCACTGTGTGGCAGTACGTAAACTTGTCAGATGTGAGTCCTGGGGTCTTTCCACCATATAGCCTATAAAGTGCTGACGTTGGACGCTGAGCATAAAACTCTTTACTTTTACCAGTCCTATTTCCTGCTTTGACGGGGGCACCGGATGAGATTCGAACTCTGGACCTCTAGAGAATTTCCGACTGGATCAACAGCAACCTAAGAGTATCGTGGTGACCCTGGGGTAGAACATCGGCTTCCGACGCAAAAGGTCCGTGGTTCGAGCACTGGCGATTGCGCTCCTTACTGGTTGGGTCGGTGTCAGTTTAATGTGAGTGGCTGAGACAGATGTCATGGATCTCCGCCCTGTCTCGTGCGTGACAGCACATACAATTGTTGGACGTTAAAAAATTCAACTCAACTCAGCTGAGGAGTATCAAGAATTCGGTCTAGACCAGTAATCTTTTACTAGTAGCGAGCCAACAAAAGCATTTTACCCTAACCATGAGGTCCGAACACAGGAGTCTGATATATCAGACGCGCGATCTATCACTAAGCAACCCTGTCTATTAATTATATCATGTACAATATGTAAAACGGTGCGATGGATTTTTATGTACTAATTGTTCAATCACTGTTCGCTTTAACTATGCACTTTTGTGTTTCCGAATGGAACTATGCAGAGAATTGCATATCAAACACAATTGTGCAATGTATATCAATTTCCAACTTAGCAGGACACTTGCAATGCTATTAAAATATATTGATGAAAACTCACAGCTTAAGGGGGAAGGGTAATTCAATATTATAATTAATTTTTAGATTCCAACACACACTGCATATTTCCTTTGAAGCATACTACAGTAATGTTTGTAAGAATTTCATTATTATTTGGGAGCTAAACTTCAAACCAGAGTCATCTCCTCGAAAGTTGAATTAATAGTTCTGAGGCTTAGTTTTGCTTCTTTGTCGTCTCGAAAGTGTAAGCCTTTTTCACCCGTTCCTCCCCGAGTCTCATAACAACATCGCGACAAAAACATCAGTTCTTAAGTCATGCCAAATTCTTTTACATAGAAAGCAAACCACGGCGCTCTTTAGAATTCAGCCGAATAACATGAAGCATAAACCCTGTTCTTACAAGAAATGAAGAAATGACTTTTTTTGGGCCCATTCTTCGAACTCGGGGATCCACTTAATAACTTTTCAGCCGGGCTTTTTGTTCCCTGGCAGTGTACACGCTTTCACGTTGCGTGTCTCCGCGCGAAGAGAAACATTTTCACTCGCTAAGAATAAAAAGATCATTATGATCTGGGAATCAAAATCTTTGAAAAGTTGATAAAGAACCCCCCCCCCCCCCCCCTCACTTCCTAAAAACCTAAAAACGCGCTGACAAATTATTTCTGTACTAGAATGAGTTTGGGATTTTCCCGCACAAAAGAGGCAAGCCCATAAATAATCAGAGTTATAAAAGCTAGAAAGCATGTTGTGGCTCTAGAGGCCTAGTGTGTTTTTATAAGAGGAAATAGCGTTACTGCACACAATCATAGAACTGTAAGTACATTGTCGCGGTAGCTTACGACTCGTCGTTACAATATAAGACCAAGAAGGTTTAGGGCGAGTCAAAAGCTGCGGCGACGTTGTACTTACGGCTCATGATTGTGTGCAGTAACGCTATTTCCCTCTCTAAAAACACGCTACGTGTGCATCTTTTAGAAGAACACCGTGCAAGGTGAAAACACTGAAATGGCTTGTTTGTTGGAAGTGCAGACATGTTAGCCAGTCAGGCAGTTAAATCTGGAGCTTACTTTTAAATCTCAGCCCGAACTTGTCTTAACCACCAGCTTGACTTTCGATTCTAGGTCTCCTTATTGTTTTTGTTTTTTTAATTTTGTTATTTTCGTTTGTTTTTTTGTTTTGTTTCATTTGTTTTAAACAAACAACAGGTTGCGTTCACTAGATAATTGATGAGGAAAATTGAATTTATTCAGAAATGAAAATATGTTTTAAGCTTTAAATTAATTTAGATTACTGAAATATGCGATTCAGTTTAGAAGAATTTTCAGACATTATTATGACAGCGATCAATACAATCATGTTTTCACTAAGGCTGTGACTTAATTCAGAGGCAGATTGTTAAGCTAAGTATATCATTGTGCACCCTTTATCAACGCACAATATAACCAGAGACTATAGATTTAGTGAGACGTTTCACTAAAAGAGCTCACAGTGCTATTGATACGGTGAGCTAGCGTGACCCGTGCTCACTCTATTTAAAAAAAATTGAAGTTAAGGCGGTTGACCAAACTTCAGAAAGTTTTTATTTCTGGTTTAAAGAAGAAAGCAACCGCCTTGATAATAATATTGTACGCAAAATCTTCCCCGTGAGACCTCTCACTTTTTTTACACTCTCTGATATAACTTCAAGCTTTGACCCGTACATTACTTTCTTTGCTCCTCTCAACAAAAGGTTGCCATTTCTCCGAACAAAAAGGTCATCTCCGACACATGTTGTCGATAAGGGAAGCTACTCTAGGAGACGAGAGGTCACTATCGCTGCGCTGAAGACAAAAGTAGACAGACTGCCTTCCCTTTGTTTATTTTGCTGTCTTCGTTGCACGGCTGTCTAGAGTACGAAACAATAGTTGGTTTTATTTTGACAAGAAGAGCTTTCTTAAACTTCTAATACTTTTTAACTTGTATTTCTACTGACACGAGTAAAAGAACTATACATTTCGATAACTTTCCAGGCAGAATAAAAGAGTGTTTTTGAGACATAAAGTCGGACGGTGAAGAAAGAAATAGGAGTGTAACTACGAAGCGTATGATAAAATGAAATGTCATCATTTGAAGTTATCTCAAAGACGTTTTGAGGCAACAAGCTAGGGGTAGTAAGTACAATGTCATGGTAGGGATTGAACCTGCATCGTCGTGACAATATAAGAAAAAGAAGGCTTACGACAAGTCGTAAGCTACCGCGATGTTGTACTTACTGCCATTGGGGTATGGATTCAAAACTTTGGTGTATACTGCTCTTTTGTATTGTTTTAAAATCCAAGCTTTTCTTTGCTCATATGTTCTTGAAATTGTGGGCCAGAAAATAATTGAGACCGGTGCGATTTACGCATCTAATTCGAAATTCTATAACTGTTTAAAGGTTCAATTCGGTTTGGTTTGTTGTTTTCTAAAACCCACCGAAAACAAATAGGCTTTATCGCGGATGCAATGTAAAACTGACGTCTGACAATTTTACGTGGTACTACATAGAGACTAAGCGGGTACGCAACATTTATGTCTTAAGTGGCCACCCTAATTAGTTGGGAACACCAAATCCGAAAGAGGGTCGAGTTGTAGTTGAGTTCGTTTAACGTCAACATCCGCATTATATAGGCTATATTGTGGACGGGCCCCAAGACTGACGTCTGACAATTTTATGTGCTGCCACACACAAGACAGGGCGGGGATACCATGACTCCTGTCTCAGCCGGTCACATTAAACTGACACCGACCCAACCAGTAGGGAGCGAAATCGCCAGGGCTCGAACCACGGACCTTTTGCGTCGGAAGCAAGAAGATGTTCTACCTCAGGGCCACCGCGCCCCGCCAAAGGGAACCGAACAGAGATCTCCCTAGTAGAGACCTTGAGCTCTACAACTATCGATTCACCTTACTTCCTTTACTTTTTGGCAATACTAGTCCAATACTATGCCACTGGTACCATATCGCCTCACAAAGGCTAAATTTCCCCGCCTAATTTTCAGTTTACAGTTTACTAATTATTATGGTTTGAAGGACTGCATTGACACCAGTCCTGGGCTTGATCGCGGTCAAACTGACCCACGCATTAACCCACAGACCCAGCAACAATAAAGGTTGTAACCTTGTTACACCAGAGTTCTCACACAACAGAAAAGTACTAATTATGTACACAGGCTGAATTGACATACAATTAGCAAAGACGTTGTGTCTATATAACGGACGGTTGTCACCGATTCTGAATCTATTATGCCGCCCAATTCCATTGAAAGTAAAGTGTGCATTGTCGCGCGATTTTTGTTTCGCTGGCGTTCTCGCCCATCTCTCTCTCTCTCTCTCTCTCTCTCTCTCTCTCTCTCTCTCTCTCTCTCTCTCTCTCTCTCTCTCTCTCTCTCTCTCTCTCTCTCTCTCTCTCTCTCTCTCTCTCTCTCTCTCTCTCTCTCTCTCTCTCTCTCTCTCTCTCTCCCTTTTCTAGCTCTATATCTCTGTATCTTGCTCTGACACTCTCTCTCACACCTTTGTCTCTCTCACTCCCTCTCTCTGATCTATCTCTCTTTCTATAATTCAAATTAAACAGTAATATTAAAACTTCATGAACACAGATACAATTATTTTGTTTATCCTCTCTCACTATACTACTCCAAGCAATATTGAATTTTGTAGCAAAAAAACAAACAAAACAAATGCAAACAAAACAACAATAAAAAACACCAAAAAAAACCCCCCCAACAAAATCAAATTTAAGTCTTTTAGTTTTGAAGTAGGTACATTAAAAAATGAAAGAAAAGATAACAATGCATATGTTTATACGTTATATCCTCTTCTTTAAGTTTTACAAATGCAAGCTTTTGTTTGTAAGTTGTAAATAAGGGCAGGGTACGGAAAGCGATGCAATTATAAATAAGCACTATTTTTAAAATAATTATCATTTAATTTTTTCACTCCCCTAAGTTTTTCGGAATGATCCTATAATACATAGACTGGGATATCAACTAAGAATCGTACCTTGGGCCTACGACTGCTTGCAATAACTTACCCTATAAAAAAAGTTGCCAATATGAGAACTTGAGGTGTTCGCGTGTGGGTCCCTCTACGAAATTATGGTGGGAAAAATCGCAGCTTTCTTTTAGTTAATAATCTCCTATGCTTCAAGGGACTTCCTATACGGCACCGGGACCGTAAAAAGAGACATCTGTGAATTGACGGGTTACAATATACATGCACGGAATCAACACAACCAATATGGAAAAACGCGACTGCCAAACTGAAAAATGACCATCTGAATAGAAGCCAAGTGCACTACACTCAGACCCTCTCCCCCCTTATCTTCCTATAAAAGGTAGGGGTCCAGACTATTATTTGAATATTTGGTCGCCCAGTGGAAAGCAAAGCTGGGGGTTTGTTTAAACAATTCCTCCTCACTTAGGTTTGAATAAAGATCTTATACGGCATCAACCCAGCCAGTAGGTAGAAACACGAGTGCCAAAGTAAAAAAAAAAAAAAACAAAAAAAAAAAAAAAAAAAAAAAAAACACGAGTGCCAAAGAAAAATAAAAAAAAAAAAAAAAAAAACAGTACTCGAACCCATGACCTTCCGAATGAAAGCTGCGCTCTATACTTTGATCACCCCCTCTTCCTCTTTTTTTTCTTAGGAAACGGTATAAGGTGGCCAGACTATTATTTGAATATCTGGTCGCCCAGTGGAAGCAAAGCTGGGGGTTTGTTTAAACAATTCCTCCTCACTTAGGTTTGAATAAAGATCTTATACGGCATCAACCCAGCCAGTAGGTAGAAACACGAGTGCCAAAGTAAAAAAAAAAAACGGTACTCGAACCCATGACCTTCCGAATGAAAGCTGCGCTCTATACTTTGATCACCCCCTCTTCCTCTTTTCTTTTTTCTTAGGAAACAGTATAAGGTGGCCAGACTATTATTTGAATATCTGGTCGACCAGTGTAGAGAAAAGCCCGGGGTTTGTTTGAGCAAGTCCTCCTAATGAACTCCCCGGCACTCCCACAGCAAATATCGCTCTGGCCAGCGGACCACACTGGAGGTTTCGCGAAACCAGTTCTGTAACAAAATGAAGACGATACGTATGATTATCTGCACTAGCGTCCAATCATACTAAGTCTTCATAATCGTACCCCGAACATAGGGAGCTAAAGAGGGATCAGAAAACTCAATGCCTGTTGTATAGGGCAAGACAAACCGCTGCAGAGTAGAAGGTGCGATGCGGGTTCGATCCCTGTCAGTGTCACCAGACTGAATTTTCCTTCCTCTACTTCTCTTAACTATCAATCTCAAGCTAGGTCTAGATTTTCCCGGTTTGTGACTTCCCCCTTTAACCAAACCCTAAGGGACATGATTATGCCATCCACTAACGTCACGTCAATCGCAAAACCTTCACTTAGCTCGGTGTCTTTCTTTAAACGCCAGTCCTGCAGAAAGGTGCCAAGTTTCCCATTGTAAAGGCTTCCTGAAATTTTTAGAATTTCCCTTCCCCTCCACGGCCGGCCGCACAGAGCTGTGAATGCAAATCGACAGTGTTTACGTTTTATACAAGCCCAGGCTACGGTTTTAAAAATATCTGATTTCGGTGGTATCCGCGGCTGTTTAGAAAAAAAGAAAGAAGCGCGTTTGGGTCGTTTCCGTCTCTCAGATAAATTCATGTAAAACTAATTGGGAAAGTTGAGAATCATGAAAGGGTGTGTTTTACCTGGGAAAAATACATATTTATATAGTTACCGAATAAATATACTGAATATGGTCAAAGAGTAAGATTTATTTACTCTCTGCAAATTTTCAACACGTCTCCTTATACTTCTGAATCCCCCATCATCATCATCATCATCATCATCATCATCATCATCATCATCATCATCATCATCATCATCATCATCATCATCATCATCATCATCATCATCATCATCATCATCATCATCATCATCATCATCATCATCATCATCATCACCACCACCACCACCACCACCATCATCATCATCATCATCATCATCATCACCAGAGAGAGACGCAGTCAAAGTACATGTGCTAGCTTTGAAAAAAATCAAAATAATTTTAACCAGTCCTGGCGGCACACATGTTGTTTCTGTTCTCTATAATCTGTTTACGTTGGCAGAGAAAGACTGAAAGACAGGCAATCAAAGGCACAAACCGTCTGCGACTGAAGAACTGACAATATATGTATTGGTGTAGATACCAATTATTTAAGTTAAAAATCAATGAAAATAACAACACCTGTACGGCATGACGATTTTTTTCCAACTGAAAATACGCAGTAGAGAAAATAGATACGTACATCGCAAAAGTACAAAATGTATAAGTAACAGCATTAAAGAAAGAAAATAACAGCGTCTCATTGATTTATTATCTGCACTTTTAATGAATCAACAAAGCAAATTCATGTCGAATTTTTTCTCATTAAAAATAACACATAGCTATGTACATTGTACAATCAATATTGCATAGATATCTTTACAATAAGCTTGCATTCGGCAACTGTTCTCAGCTTCACTATATCTATAAGACGTAAAATTTACCTTATAATATAAGACTAAAGTAACTTTTTCTAAGTGCTTTTTTGCTTAAGACGTTTTATAGATAATACTTTGAGATTGTTTTTGTAAATCAATGTTTCATATTAACAAAACGTCTTCTCTCCTATGAAGAGATAATGGTAAATAATGTGACGGCTTTTTTTTTTAAATTATAGTTTTATTTGCCAGCAGGTGGTCCTGTGGTAGAACATCGGCTTCCGACGCGAAAGGTCCGTGGTTCGAGCCCTGACGATTTCGCTCCCTGCTAGTTGGGCCGGTGTCAGATTAATGTGACTGGCTGAGACAGGAGTCATGGTATCCCCGCATTGTCTCTGTGTGGCAGCACGCAAACTTGTCAGGCGTTAGTCGGGGGGCCGTCCACAATATCTCCTAAACAGTACTGACGTTGTTCGCTAAGCAACAACAAACAAATAATATGGAGGAGAAGTGGTACTACTGGTGTTATAGAGGTCAATGAGTTTACTCTCTACTTCATGGGCTTAGCGATTTAACTCAACTTTAATACTAACATTTGTAGAGGACAAGTTAGTAAAGCAAAAAACAAAATAAAATAAAGCAGCAACTAAAACCAAATCTCGTCCATAAAAGTGTGCCCTCAAAGCTATTTATTGTGAGCACGACAATCAACATTTCAATCTCTTTGTTATTTTCTGAGCCCGAAACATTATAATTGGTATATCCAGTTTGAGGCTTCATTAAGAACAGGCCAAGTCATCGAAATGATTGTAGTGAACACATTTTAGTGTAATGACAGTGATATATATCTTATAATTCATTGCCAAAGTTAGTTCAGATTGATAGTCAGAGAGTGTTTTTTGTTCAGCCTACTAAGCCTATACTGCAACAATGAAAAAGGATCTAATTGTTCCTGCTATTTCAATTGTATAATTGACTTGGACTCAAATGCAATTGGTTGTCTACTTCGGTGAGATTGCCTGCTATTTTTGGAAGTCTCGATCAAGTTCAATTGATTTGTCATTTAAATAGTCTATCTTTAGAGATTCTATATTTTTAACCAGGAACTGAAAAAAGCACACGTGATCAGTACAAAAACATTAGCAGGTATCAAATTATTAAATCAACGAAAAACAAAACTAGGAACTTGAAGGTTAATTTCAAATGTTCACATTTTCCATTGACATTTGAGCAAACAAACACATTTTATAGGCGTAATTTTACATGAAAAAAACAACCAAACAAGCTTCAAAATAGGATTGAATGCAGGCATTCTATTATGCTTTAGAAAAACGCCGTTAAAGGTTTAGAGAATGGTAATTATCTATCACCACCAGTCCTAAGGTGTAAAACATCCTAATTTATTCCTAAATTACTTAAGTTTTAACGTTTTTTAAAAACACTATTCACCAAAAAGTTTTAATTGTTTGTTTATTAACATCAACGTTAACCTTTAGGCTCTGTCAACATATCTCCAAGGGTGAACTGCCACAAGTGGTAGAGCGCTGGTCTGCCAGTCGGGAGGTCCCAGGTCGAATCCCACAATTGGACAAAGTTCAATTTCGTGCTCTACTGGTTGGATCGAAGTCAGTATAATAAGATCGACTGAAACTGCAATCCTGATATTTCCGTACAAAATTGTCAGATGTTAGTCTTAAGACCTTTCCACGATATAGCCGTTTTGGTTGGTGTCGAATGTTAATGAACCAGGTCTCTAACATTCTTAAGTCACAAGGGTTTAACACCTCAATAGTGTCTCTAATCATAATTTTTTAATTATCCTAAAAAGGCTCCGTTCTGTGTTCTTTCTTCCTGCCTTAAAAATCAATAGAAAGCGCAAAAACACAAAACAACATTATTGCATATTTGATTCTAAGATTTTGTTATATAAAAAAATAGCTAAAACTATATATCTAGGCCTGATTATAAATCCTGGTAAAAACCAAGATTCCCCAAAAAAGCCTAGGTGGCACTCTCAGCAACTTGAGCTTTAAATACATGCTCTGCTATTTCTTGTTGCATGTCACCTTATAATAAGTCACGGTCATGTTGTTTGGAATCTCGAACGTATTCTTATCAAATTTGGCTAACTCCCTACAAAAATTAAGTTAAAATACACAGATAAACAAACTTTTTTGAAGTTACGCAACTTAAATTCCACAGACCAAAAAACAAACAAACAAAAAAACCAAAACGAATCGAAACGGGGCTAAGATTTGATTCTCGTACTCCAATCAAAATTTAGCTACCTGGCGCCACGTTATGAAATAAAATTAGCAAACCAAATTCACTACGTGGGATTAGTTCATCTTACCCTACGTCACTAAGGGGTGTTTTTTTCTACTTAACTGTGCCCTCCCATTTTAAAATCCAATGAGCCTCTGCCCTCGTTCCTATCATTATTTATGATATTTATTTTCTTTAAAATTTAATGCCCTCTTCTGTCGGATTGTTCGCCTTTTCTCCTCCTCTCTCTCTCTCTCTCTCTCTCTCTCTCTCTCTCTCTCTCTCTCTCTCTCTCTCTCTCTCTCTCTCTCTCTCTCTCTCTCTTTTCCTCTCCATTTTTCTTATTCTCGCCATCGCCACATTGGTGGTATTTATTTACACACATTTATAGCTTTTGATTCCTTATATAAAGGCAAATAAAGAACATTCCATCACAAACACACTCAGGTGCAAACCATTCTTTCAAGTCCTGTTTCAAGAATCTATCAAACTTAAATCATCTCGTACATTTCCACGACAGCAAGACTTGTGTACCAAGTTCCGAACATCACTTATTTTACCAGTCTGCGCATGCGTGTGTCTCACGCTACGCATGTCCGTCTTTTGGTAATGTTCACTGGACGCTAAACTAGTATGTGCGTGTTTTAGAATATTGTTTGAATATCCTCTATTGTGTTTTGTCCTTACACCACTTGCGCCCGACTTAGGAGGGTTAAAGATACAACTGGCATTTCTTACATCCCTCGAATAAGTTTTAGTATTACACGTATGAGAAGAATCCTTGATAGGCGTTGGTTCCGTTGGATGCAAAAACTGCAATGTCGCGCAATCTGGTCTTAGCACTAGCGCCGTAGTGGGAATTCCGGTTGGATTTCGGAGAGCGCGGTTGGTAGGAGATATGTAGGGTTTGGACCTAATGGTTCTTTTACTGTGACGGGGCAGTCTGCACTCGCAGCGGAAAACATCCCACAAGAAGGAACCGTATCCTTGTGTGGAACGGCTGCAATTTTGGGCGTACATGTAAGGGTCTAAGGCACTGTTCAGAAACACGAGGGCGATCCCGCACAGTTTGACCTGGTATAGGATGATGGACTCTCCCGTGAACAGCTCAATGACGTGAGAGATGACCAGAGGGGTCCAGCACAGGGCAATGATGAGGATGACCACCAGGCACATGCTGATGGCTTTGTTTTCTTTGTCCAGGGCAGCCATGCAGCTGCAGCATGTACAATGCCTCAGCATCTTCCTCTTCTCAGAGCGAGTTGTTTTCGTGTGAAGAGGACTCTGCGAAGATGTCCGATCTTTTGAAAGATCTTGCGGATCGCCGTCTTCTATCAAAATTTGCTTCAGTTCTGAGCAAGGCAAAGTGGTTTTACCCGAGCTATCTTTTGGAGTAACCTCTGTCGCAGGTGGAAGCCTCGAGTAACCAGAGTTCTTGAGGAGAGGCTGCAAAGCTTTCACTCTGAGGTAAGTCTGGGTCCTCACAGCTCGGGCTATGACACAGTAGGAGACGAGGATAGTGATACAGCTTACAGCCACCACTGGCGTCACGAAGAACAGGATGACGTTGTTGCTGGTAACGGCGCTGCTGTTGATCACGGCCTGGCAGGACGACTGGCTCTCTGACCAAGCCAAGGTCACGTGCAGCGTCCCTCCCAGAGCTGCGCCCAGGCTGATGACGTAGATAGCACCCAAGATGGCGGCCGTTCTTCTCGTTGTCAGCGCCCCCTTCACCTTCCCCGTGACTCGCGACTGTCGGTGACACGCAATGGCCATGAGGGTGAGAAGCGAGGCCAGACCGCACAGGGTGCAGGCGAACAGAAACCCGCCACAGAACTCGCGGGGGGCAGGGGGCGGCGAGGAGAACAGCAGGAACAAGAATGTTGGTGCCAGGCAGGAGCACACGATGAAGTCTGCGCCGGCGAGGTTGTACACCAGCACGTCAAAGTTGGAGCGGAGCCTGCGGCACTGGAGGGCAGTGATGAGGACCAGACCGTTACCGAAGGTTCCCAGGACAACGACGAAGATGACAAGCACGGTGCAGACGGCCATGGTGGCGGTGTGCACTGAACCGTGGAAGGACGGGTCCCACTCGTGGACAACGGACTGCCCCACATGGTCCACCTTGTCGGCCTGATCCTGATCATCCCTCTCTATGCTGAAGAGGCCTGTGCTGATGTTGCCGCTGGTGTAGACAACAGCTTCGTGGTGGCCGAATACTACAGGCATTTTTAAAGTGATTGCCTCTAAATATACTTAACAAGTAAAATCATTTGAATTGATCATTTTATAGCAAAATAACGTGTAGCCAAAAATTACTCTTACAAGTTTCCTAGAATCTTAGTCTTATAACGTTTCCTACAAACTGCTTACACATAGTTCCAATTTGCACATAAGCAAGGGATTTTTTTGGGTTTTCCTCTTCTAACGTATCTTATATTTTCCTTTGAAATACGGCACCGTTTTTCTCAAGTCGATAAACTGATGGTCTTAACTCATAATCCACACCTGACAACGTGAATCCTCTAGGATAGGAAATTTTGAAAAGTTGATGGGTGGAAATCTGCGTTAGTCCAGGCAAGGTAGAATAATTGCTCCTAATGGCGTCTGCATACCACAATCCAGCATTAGCGTTGATCTTTAAAGTAAGGATGTGAAGAAAATTAGATGGGCTAAAAAAGTGAAAAGCTTCTTTGAAATAACGTTAGAATCTAAAATCCGGTTGGTTGGAAAAAAAAAGCTGAAGGATGATGGAGAAAATCTCTTTTGATGAGATAGTGCCACTGGGAAAACATAGGATTTGCTTTCTCTTTACTTAACTCGCAAGCTCAAGCTTATACCCTGTGAAAAACGAAACCTATATTCACAGTTTAAAAAAATTCACAAAAAAGTATAGGTTTTCCGTGGGATCAAAATGAAACCTTGCTCATATGCAGCCTGCAAAAACAAAGTTGTTTTCCCTGCGGCGTATTTTCAGTGGCGTTTGAGGGTCTAGAGATGCAGGCATTCATCATCTCAGGCGCTAGAGTCACAGGTCTGGGGTTATGGTGTGAGTACAGTGGTTTAACAATCTAGGCTTGCAGTGAGTACGTGGTATTATTATAGTAAAGCCTGGAGTTGGCTCAGTCAGTCAGTCAGTGATTCAGCCACGATGGTTTTTTCAATCTTCCTTGTTTTGGTTACATCGCTGCTGCTTCTCCATCAGAGAAAACGTGGAATCCGTTTTCAAATCTGTCGTCATCCTGTGATTAGGAGGAGAGAGGGAAAAGGGTTATAACTGATTGAAACTATTTGTACTCAGAATTGTTATATCATGTGTAAAGTAGAGAAAAAAGAGTAAAAGGCTAGAAATTGCAACGCATGGAAGAGGTATTAAATAATTATTAGTGGATGATTGTAAAATGCATGCAGACATTTGACAAAAAGAAAATTTACGTAAATGACACAGCAAAGTTCTATTTTTTTATATACAGATTAGTAAAGGATAGCCTAGGGTTGATACCAAACGTAGTTATCAATTGACAAAAATTGAAAAAAAAAGTAGAAAAAGAGAGAGAGAGAGAGAGAGAGAGAGAGAGAGAGAGAGAGATAACGAGAGAGAGAGAGAGAGGTGAAGAGCGCTAGAAAAATTAAAAGGAGAATGATAGAGAAATACAGAATCAACCGAGAGAGCAGTGGAGAGATAGAGAGAGAAAGAGAAGGAGAACTATCATTGATATTCCTGTACCATGAAACTTTCTGCAAAACCAAAATGCGAAGTAAAAGAGAAGTCAGTTCACAAAGAAAACATGCAGGATAATATTTTTGAACGTAATACAGTTTCAGAAAGGAGTTGGAAAACCCGTTAATTTTAAGAGACATGCTAAGTATTGAATTTTTGCTTTTGTTTATCTTTTAGCGCTAGGGTAAGAAATCTGACACCAACGTAGAAATCTTGTAAGCTTAAAAATGGACAAAAACCAACACAAAACAACAACAACAAAACAAAAAACGGTATTTGACGTTAGACTATCATTAAAGAGGTTTAAGCGAAAAAGCAAACAGGATCTTATCCTCAAAATTAGGTTATGTAGATTATAGTGTCATATTGTATGTTCGTTTTCAGCAACGTATCAAGTTTTCTATTTCATGTTATTTTGTCTACTGCAGTCTAAGTGAGTAAAATTGAAATGAAAATCAAGATGTTAAGAATTTTAAAATTTGAAAGATGAAGAGGAAAATTGGGTGAGAGAGAGAGAGAGAGAGAGAGAGAGAGAGAGAAAGAGAAAGAGAAAGAGAGAGAGTGAGAGAGATAAAGAGAGAGAGAGAGTCAAAGAAAGAAAGAGAGAGAGAGTAAGAGAGGCGGAAAGACAGAGTCAGAGACAGAACGAGAGAGAAGCGGAGAGAGAGAGTGTGTGTGTGTGTGTGTGAGAGAGAGAGAGAGAGAGAGAGAGAGAGAGAGAGAGGAAGGGAAAGGCAAACAGACAGATACACTCAACGTCTTTAATGTGTGCGTGTACGAGCTCATACTTATATCACTTAAATACTGACATTCTATGTTTGTTTGTTTTAAATTACTTTTTTGTTGCTTTGTTGTTGTTGTTGTTGTTAAGTTCAAATTATAGTTTATCTATTACTTAAAGTTTGTAATTGATATCTGCGAAATTACGATTTACTTTCTCTACCTTTCTCTCTCTTTCTATATTTCTATGCGTGTACATGTCTCTCTCTATATATATCTTTCTTTCTCTCTTCCTGTCTCTTCCTCTCTCTCTAACTTTTCTCTTCGTCTCTATTTCTCTCTCTCTATCTTCTTTCTGGCCATTACGGGATGAATTCCAAATGTTTGACATGTAAACTAAAAGCTATTTTTAGTATAAAAAACGTATATTTTTATAACTGGATATATTATATAATGTGTGCTAAACCTTAGCAAAGTTCACTTTATCATAAACAATTACAAGATTCAAGATGTTTGAGATGCCAACATTTAAACGAAAGATTACCACATTTTATGTTTTTACTAATTTGCAGGTTGTTATTTTTTAAATCTAGTTCTTTTCTAACGGGTGAAGTAAGAAAAGACGTGAAATATAAAAGTACATGAAAATAAATTTTTTTTAAAAGGCAACATACGTTACCAATAAATCAACCACAAAGAAGAAAAGCAGAAAGAGATTGCTCTTGAGAGAGATGGAAAGATACGGGGAGAAACACGAATATACGAAAACAGAGAAACGGAACAAAAGATAGAAAGAGAGATAAAGACTGGAAACATAATTATTTAAAGACAGAAATTAAGACAGGACCACATGACCAAAGTGAAAGATAAAGGCAGACAGATAAATACACATAAAGAGAGAGAGAGATAGAGATAGAGATAGAGAGAGAGAGAAAGAGAGAGAGAGAGAGAGAGAGAGAGAGAGACAGAGACAGAGAGAGACAGAGACAGACAGAGACAGATAGAGAGACATAGAGACAGAGACAGACACAGACAGAGACACACAGAGAGAAAGAATGACACAGGCAGACAGACAGACAGACAGACAGACAGACAGACAGACAGACAAACAGACAGACAGACAGACAGACAGACAGACAGGCGGACAAACAGAGATACAGACGGACATGTGGACAGACAGGGGCAGGAAGAGACATATACACAGAAAAGAATATTTTAACAAACAAAAGAACTAGATGAATTTAATTTTTTCAATTATAAAGAATGACAGGGTGGAAATACAAATAACATAGAATGAAGGCAATGATGATTCAGAAGTTTCTTATAAGTTGCTGCCGCCGTTTTAACAACATGTATCATAAACATACGAAAAAGTCAAAAACAGAAGATGAAAAGGTTAAAAAATGCTCGAATGGTATGTATAGAAGCATAAAGATAACCTTCTAATGTATAAATATCTTTATTCATTTCCATTAGAACTATTATTTTCTTCTTATTTTCTATTCTGATTTCACAGCATGTACCCCATTTACATTCCACATTTTGTTGGGGTACCCCAACCTTTGTTTTATGTACACTGGCTATAAAACAGAAACATAAATTCCACATTCCTGCTTTTTTAAACTAGAGCCGCTACCGACTCAGACAAAAGCGTCGGCATAAACTCCAGGTTTTATTATTCTAATATCCTTCGCTGCTAATGTAGTTGTCTCTCTAAGAGAATAAAATGTCACTCAATTGGAACAGTTTTAGAAAAAAAAATAATGAGGGGGAGATAATAACATTTGCGCTCTATGACACCAGTGTGGAACAGAGGACGTAGTGCTTTTACAATCATCACAATGCCGCAAGCGATAAACATGGTGGGGACGTTATAGCTCAGTTGGTTAATGCTTTGCGCGGGTGAATGGGTGATGTGAAGGTCGAATCTTAGTGGATATGTTTCAAGTCTCTGAATAGGATTCTTCAGAAAAATATAACGGATGCAAATCTTATTAAAGATAATAGACGTCATGATTGTGATAAAATCCAACTTTTTAACGTTGGTAGACCTGTGGCTCCATTTGGAGTTAACAAATTAATGCTGTAATATTTTTTTATGCTCGTAGACTTTTGTTTAGTAATTATAATAATAATTTTAATCTTCCCTATTACCGAGTAGATCAATACGTTGGGTTTAATTATAAGTTAGAAAAATCAGCCAAGGCATTGTTATTACTGGATATTTGGACTCTTCTTTTGCCTTTACAAGTATAAGATTTGGATCTAAAGTTTTATCGTTACCCAACATGTTTAAGCAGTCATACGTATGTCTAGTAACCAATCTGAGATCGCGTTTATCCTTGTAAGTATCTCAATTTAAATTGTTATAGACTTAATGAGTACGTGTATGAAGATTTGATGTAGGGGCCGTACATCTATAGAAATATTATAATTTTGAAGAAGAAAAACAACAAATAAGGATGTACCTAAATTTCACGGTTTAAATAAAAAGAAAATGAATCTAGGAGTCCCAGCTCACAAGTCTTATTGAATGTAACCTTCGTTGAGAAAACTTTAACCCATAGAGAGAATGTATTAGATTTGATGAGCGATGAATGGCACTTACATGACTGGTTAGGTTCGAAACGCGGACCCGTTACTCTTCGATTCAGCACTTTACCGACTGATCTAAAAGAATAGCGAGGTCGGTTTTTTGCTCCCGGAAATTATAATAATCATACAATAAAGTATACATATTCACTGCACCCATCCTAAACATCACAGCGGTATCTTCCTTGCCAACATTACTCCAGGATAGTGTTTAACTGTTTTCACGAAGGATCCGTTTCCAAGGCTACCTGCTGAGCGCGGTGAGTGTGAAAAAGCTGAACAATGTTTATTTCTCACTCATGTGTTAAAAAAACGCAGACATGATGTCGAGACCGCTGCTATGAAACTCACTGTACAGTTCCTGAGAGGGCTGTAAAATGTTCTTTCTTTGCGCGTTTCACGTCTAACTGTGTTTTGCTATATAACACTTTGCATTCGTAAATGCCGCGGGAGCCGGCGAAGATAAATATTATTGCAAAGGAAACAAAGGTTAGACATGCTTCGTGAAGAAGACGTGTTAAATTAATGTCAGCATCACGTTATACACAGGGCTATGCTTGTGAATCATTGGTATGGTGAGGCTACGATAATAATTGTTATTATTCCGGTCGAAAAATCAGCCTTCCAAAGAGCTACAAAAATAACTTAATTTGGAAAAATGGGCTTATGATATATTTTCTTCATCTTTGTAGTTGTTCTGTATAGTAGAAAGGCGTTTCATTGGGTTACACACAGTTAACCGTTAAAATTTCGCTTTAGATTTGTATTCAATATTTTGATTGTTTTAAGTTCCTTAAGATTCTTAAGAATCTTTACCGATATACTTTTGGTCGGAGAAAGGAAAAATACTCGTAGATAACTTCTCCTAGTTTTCTGAAAATGTTTCTTTCGGACCTCAAAGCGGGATACCCAGCACTTGGTTGTTTAAATTATCCTGACACGGATCTAACCTGTCCAGTGAGAAACTTGACAGCATGTTGCATTGAGGTATTGAACCTGAAACCTTTCTATTGGAAGTCGCGCAATCTATTCTTCGACCAGATGGCCATAGAAACTAAATGCTGTAAATAACGAGTTTTTATCCGGCGATGCTTCTAGGTAGTCAGCCTTACGAAAATTTCCAACCATAATACATTATTTTCTAAATGTTTTAAAGAATCATTATCAAATACATTTAGATTTTCATAAAATAAGCTATCTTTCAGGAGATGACACTGTTATAGGACAGTGATGCCTAGCTTCATGAATAAGACTAAAATATGGCTTGTTTTCTTTGTGGAGTAAAAATATTATGATAATTCATCCCAATAAGAGAACAGGAGGGAGTATAATATTATGATACAAAATTAACCAGACTCCCAAGTTATTTTGGAAGTATATAGCCAAAATATACCACTTCCATTGCTTATTTTGTCCATGTATTTGTTTAACATTTTCCACCTTCTGTTTTAACGCGTTTTTATAAAGCGAGGTAATGTCACTTTTTTGTTTTATGTTTTATTTATTTTTTGTATTCCATCTGGTAGTAATTAAAACCTCGTCGAAGGCTGGAAGCATCGTTCAATCTCAAGAGCTTCGCATGGTAAGACGCGCTCTCAAGTTAGATCTAGACGAACTTATTATGAAGTGCCTCACTTGAAAATATACCGGTAAATAATAAATGAAAGTAATGTAAAATATGTTCTCAAATATATACACTTACACAAACAAATAGCACAAATAAAACAAAACAGCCTTATCGAAAATTCATTTTGACATGCTAAGTTAATGCGTTAAAACTGAGAAATATAAAATAATGTACATAATAATTATGTGATAAAGTTACACATAAAAGTTTGTGTGTGTATGAGAGAGACAGAGTGATAGATAGAGAGAGAAAGAGAGAAAGAGAGAGAGAGAGAAAAATTATGTTTTTTGTGAGAGATAAAAAGAGAGGGAGAGAGAGTGTGTGCGTGTGAGAGAGAGAAAGAAAGATAGATGGATAGATAGATAGATAGATAGATAGGCAGATAGATAGATAGATAGATAGATAGGTAGATAGATAGATAAATAGATAGATAGATAGATAGATAGATAGATAGATAGATAGATAGATAGATAGATACAGAGAGAGATAGAGAGAGAGAGAGTGAGAGAGAAGGGGTGGGGAGGGAATGAGTGTGAACACCTTGTGTCTGCTATAGTATTTCCTGCTCAAGGTAAATCGAAAAAATAAACTCGTTTCAAAGAGACTTAGTAACATTATTTAAACCCTTTTTTAGTTCTTTTTTTTTACCCGAAAGATTTCACCCCGGAAAGTCGATTTTATTTAGGTATAACATTTGGTGTTATTTGCTAAATAATTTTATAATTATAAAATTCCGTAGGATAACTTAGAGGTCTGAAGTATTGGTTTTTTATTTTTAACTTACTCCCTCTTAATGAGCGGTGAAAAGTTATTTGTGTTTGTAAAGACAAGTCGGAATAGAGCTTTGTATTATAATTAACTGAGTATGTAAACTGTTAATATGGTATGCGAAAGAATCCTAATTTTGGAAAGGTATCGAGGACTTTATTTGCATATTTAATAGAATCTATGAATAAAAGATAATTATGTGATAGTCTAATACTAATCAAATGAAAAATACTTGTTAACATTGTAGATATAAAAGTCACGAAAAGTAATAGAGTATCAAACGTTCGATTGTCTTCGAAGATGATCTTATACAGGTTTTAAATTTATCTTAAAGATGAACGATTTTATAAAGAAAATGTGCTCTTAATAAAATATACACCTATATGTAACAATTCCAGTACTAAATAGGCTTTATTGATTGTGTAAGAAGAAGATGAAGAAGAAGAAGAAGAAGAAGAAGAAGAAGAAGAAGAAGAAGAAGAAGAAGAAGAAGAAGGAGAAGAAGAAGAAGACTTTATAAAATTGTGAAATTTTTATGCACAGAATAAAGGGACGACTCAACGAAATAAACATTCATTAAAATTTCGCTTGTAAATTAAAATAATTTGAGGTAAACATTTTCGTAAATCAGTTTCTACAAAAACCAATTATGATACGTTCTACTTGTGTTTTTAGAAGATGGAATAAAGCCAACATGTAACACGCAGATGCGATTTAGGCACGCACTTCATAACAAAAACATAAAAACACTGGGAAGTTTATAAAGCTCAATCAATGACATTTACGCTTTAACCAATATGCCATTATATCACTCTAAATCTAAATCTACTTACAAGCTTAGAACAACCGGAAAAACAAGTATATATCAACTGTCTCATAATCTTAGCGAATGTTGTACAATCTCCTTCATCAAGCGGGTATTAAAATCGTAGAGTGTAGATCCAGATCTAGATCTCCGTGAAAATAGTAACGAAGCCCACAAGTCGAGTACCTCTACACATGCCTCAATAGCTTCTGTCCGAGCTGGAGGAAAAATATCAGAATAGGAAATGTGGAACAATTCCTTAAATCCTGAGGCACTAGGGGTTTTTCACTAGATTTGGATCTAGTGTAGAGACTGTGGAGAGAGTGAAGTCGTCGCGAGGCTTGCCAACGTTAGTCAGCCGGCGCAGGCGGGCTAAATCTATTCGGCGAAGCGCTTGTCGAGCCCTCATTCACACTATTCAGCTGCAGTTGGAGAGGGGCGGAGCTTCGCTTCATTGGGAGAGAGAGAGAGAGAGAGAGAGAGAAGGAAAGAAAGGGAGAGAGGCAGAGAAAGAGAGAGACAGACAGACAGACCGAGACAGGGAGGCACACAAACAGAGATGAGAAACGTATAGATAGGCAGACAGGGACATACAAAGGAATACATTAAGTGATTAAAATGTTTAATAAGGAGAGTAAAAGAAAGAAATAAACAAGGAAAGAAAGAAGAAGAAGAAGAAGAAGAAGAAGAAGAAGAAGAAGAAGAAGAAGAAGAAGAAGAAGAAGAAGAAGAAGAAGAAGAAGAAGAAGAAGAAGAAGAAGAAGAAGAAGAAGAAAAAGAAGAAGAAGAATAGGCAAAAAGAGACAGAGACAGAAGGGAACACTGGCGAAAGAGAACAAATAGAAACGTGATCATATGACTATTTTACAATCTGTAATAAATGAACAGAATTATTTCCCAACGGCAACAGAAAATATGAGGAAGGGCACAGCAGCGAAATGGACAAAAAAACGTATCTAGCAATTGGAAAATGTAATTGCGCTAATACATGGGATTCGGATAACAAGAGCTTTGTTTAGAGAGTGAAAAAGTCAAATGAACTATGTTTCGAGTTTTGCAAAATTGTTAAGTACGTTTATAAATTTATAAACCTTTGTTCAAAGTTATCCCCGATAGAGATAAAGGAGCATTGAGAAAGGGGTCAAAGTAGATAAAGAGGTAGAGAGATAGATTGAGAAAAAACAAAAGATAGGTAAAGAGAGAGAGAGAGAGAGAGAGAGAGAGAGAGAGAGAGAGAGAGAGAGAGAGAGAGAGAGAGGCACATGGATG
>RQTK01000362.1:108409-146658 GCA_003991915.1 Elysia chlorotica | reverse complement strand
GTAGAAGGTAAGGGCGCCCACCTTGTAGAACTATATGTTATCTCTATTTACTTTGATAATTAATATTAGTTAAGTCCTTTTAGTTATACGTGAATGTTGAAGCAGCTAATGTCTTATGGCGACACTGTGTGTACGCTTGTCAGTGGTTATTTCTTTGTTCTACTATTTCAATGTAACTGACTGTCACCAAACAGACAAACGACTGACTGACCTTACGATTTTAGTATCTTTGTTGTATCATCCCTATAATCGTATAATCACTCTTTGTTTAAACTCTTAAAATAACTTTTCACTGCTTACGCAGAAATATCAATGCTGAAGAGCTTCTATATTCAGAAATAAACTTCTTTTCTCTTATAATCGGAAAAACTGTGTTGATTTGGTATCTTTGTAACCGTCTCATTCATTACAGACCCAACCCTTGTTACAGTGTGGGTCGTGCTTGACGGGAGCGCTCACCCACATTGTGACAGTCCTAACTTGAGAGTATGGTCATTTCTTGCGACCTAATTATCTATATACCTACCTACCTACCTACCTACCTACCTACCTACCTACCTACCTACCTACCTACCTACCTACCTACCTGACTACCTATCTATCTACCTACCTAACTATCTATCTATAAGTGGACGCCAGTGCAGATTCCGTTTCCTACAGTCTTCATTTTTTATGAGCCCCTCCATCGCAAGGCTTCCAATGGATCACTGGGTTGGCATGGCATGACCCCCTCTCGCTTGCAGCTAAAACTGGAGTAAGCTTAGACTTTTGTATACACTTTCTATTCGTTTCATGTAAAGGACTCTCATTTCTTTATTTCAAAGATTATTTTAATTCTTTGTTGAACACCTGTATGATACCTTCTGCGAAAAGGGGGCAAGTCTTGTGAATGAAATCAGCTTTACTGGTCTTCTTTTCGTTTTTTTTCCTTGAGGCACTAGGTTTCCCAGAAAATAATCTTCAACTCTATGTCACCTCCATCTCTCTTTCAACTCATACACACACATTCTGCTTGTCTTGGTCTATGTATGGCTGTCTGTACGTGTGTATGTGTGTATGTCTATCTATCTGTTTGTCTGTCTGTCTGACTGTCTCCCTCCCTCCCCCCCTCTCTCTCTCTCTCTCTCTCTCTCTGTCTCTCTCTCTCTCTCACTCTCTCTATGTCATCTTTTTTTCTATCTATCCATCTATTTGGACTACCGATCCATTTATCGATTGCAGATTAAAGGCCGTTGGTTTGGTGAGCCCAGTCGTAAGAGTACGTGAAATCTGATCAGAGTGTGTTGGGTTCGAGCCTTTCCAGGCTGCTTTGTTTCGTACTGCTAGGTTGGTTTTAATACAATGTAACCGGTAAAAACAGAATGTTGGTATTCATGAGACCTATGCACGAGATACTTAATTTGCCGACGATGAACGTTACGAAATCAACAAAGGGACATAAATTTAACACTTGCACCCCCCTCCCCCCTGCCTTTTTTGGCCGTAAATATATACCTATTATAGTGACCCTATTGAATATAATATTCAATATTCTGAGAAATCTAATTTTACTTGTTATTGCATTCTCCAAAAAAATTCTTTTCTCAAAGCAAAGCGTGATTCTAATTTCCTCACATTTCACCGATACAATTTTTTAAAATATATCATAATGCAGTGACTTGTGTAACGTTGTCTTTAATAAAAACGAATGTTCAAAATCATTATTTCGACTTTATCAAAATTACTGTTATCAATAATTTTGTTGCTATTATAAATGACTATTGTATATATAACAGTCGTTTGTATCTATTCTATGTATCCTGTTATTGTGATATTAAATAAAAAAGAGGGAAAAAAAAAAGAAATGCAATATAACTTTCAGCTAAAGCTCCTGATAAAACTTTTTTCTCAACCTGTAGTACAAAACTTAACAAAGTGTTGCCTTTAAGTCTGCAAAAAAAGTACATGCACAGTCATGGAAGCTTGAACGAGCAAGGGGAAAAACGAATCTCACATTGGCTGAAGCTGAACCGCTCATGCAAGGGCGGACGAAATTCGGCATGACAGGCCAAACAGACCAAGTACTAATTGAACTTGAAAAGCTTGAAAAATCAGCCCAGCTCGTTTGCGCAACGTACCGTAAGGAAAACATTCGTTTTTGTTTCGCATGGCCGGCCCTTTTCTTGTTGCTAATGAAGCGATAGTGGAGCCGGCGTGTAATGCTATTATTGCTAGCTGTGTAGTCTGGTATACAATCGGGTTCGTCATATCCTAGGTCTGGCAGTTGGCATTACATGTACTAGAACAGTGCGGTCTGTCATCCTCAAGATAAACTATTCGACTCGTCTACTTTTGTTTGTCAGAGTGACCCTTTGATTGATACGGGTAACAACTAGCAACCTTTGATTGATTGATTGATTGATTGATTGATTGATTAAAGCGGTGTTTCTGGTTATTGTGGAGAGCTTAAATATATACCCTAAGGCTCGTTGATATAGCCACAGTGAACTTTCTCACCCAATTAGTCACCGTACTGTAGTTAGGGCACTTTTCGGCATAAACTTCTACCATCTGTTGATGAGTTTCCGTGGGGGTTTGTCCTTTTAAGTGAAGGAATTTGATGACAGAGCGATATTCAACGGCCTCCATGGCAGACAATTTGTAAACAACAAATGACAACTTCCTAGGGGTTGTTTTACTTCATGCGCTAAAAGGTGCAGAAAAAAAATTCCGATTTTCCCCAAATTTTGCATGCCGTGTTCAACATAGATGATCTAGCTACCCACAAAATTTCTTTACTCTAGTACAACTGCTTCAAGGTCAAGCTAAGGACATAATGAACACCCCTCGTAAAGTCCAAGATCAGCACTATATAGACTATATTGTGGACGGGCCACAAGACTGACCCTTTGACAATTATATATGCTGCCACACACGAGACAGGGCGAGAATTCCATGACTCCTGTCTCAGCCAGTCACATTTAACTGAAAACGATCCAACCAGTAGGGAGCGAAATCGCCAGGGCTCGAACCAAGGACCTTTTGTGTCGGAAGTCGATGTTCTACCCCAGGACCACCGCACTTCTTTATATCAGCGACTTGTGCCTGATTCAGCCTGGTTGCCTTTGTATTTTCTTGTCCCTCCGGTCGTCATCAACCCAGATATATCTGTCGATTCTAAAATAGATAACGTTACGATAGATTACAAAATTAAAAGAAAATAGAGCACGTATGTTTGTCATTGTTTCGTCTTCACCATAAACTTCCTTAATCAATCAGTAAACTTGAGACCCTTTTGTCTAGCTCGGCGTACCTGATTCATTTCTCTATGCATGTATTACAAATATCTTTGCATATTCCTTCTCTTCCTGCTAGAATCTTTTCTTTTTTTCTAATTTTCTTTTTTTTCCTTAAGCTTTGCTTAGCTGATCATTTCCCTATACATTTATAACAAAAATCTGTACACATCCCTTCCCTTCCTGATAGAATCTTTCCTTTTTTCTGTCTTGAAATCCAAAGCCCACCTGAGCAGCCTAATCTTGACGAGGATTCCTGTGGAATTGATACCTGCTGGCCCATTGCAGGTAGAGGCAATAAATCATTTCAGCTTCCTTAGCTTGACTTAACATCTCGATGACGATGAGTGTCAAGATTTGTTTAGCTTCACTTTATTTTTTTCTTCTTCCAGGTTCCTTCTCTTTTACTTTGCTAATAATTGGGTGTACATGTATTAGGGTAGAACAAACATTTTATGTAAATATTTTAGTGCGACTTAGAGACACTTTAGATTTACTTTTGAGCTCGATATGGTATGCAGCTGTTTATTACGAGCAAAGAAATTATTTTGCAAAAATGCATATAAGTTTTTGTGTGAGTGAAAGATTAGGATGTTCTGATTTTTATTATTTCTACATACTGCGTTCATTCTTTTATAACCCTCGAAAAGCAATAGCTTTGTCCTAAAGGTTATAGGGTAGTTTTAAGTCATGTTTCTTTAAGCCTTCATAAACATAAACTATTTTAATTTTTTAACTAACTTTAATAATATAGAAAATAGGCCAAATTGTAGAAAATATAACATTGTACAATAATTTCAGGCAAAAAGAGTATATTTTCAAACCTTGTCTGAATTGATTAGTCCTTCAAAAATAACTAGCATATCGCCCTATAGGACATAGCATAGTTACGTGGGCGTCTTTACTAGACAGTGAATTTCTTTGACAGTCTGATCCTTTTCAGAGGCAAACTTGAGAAATTAAAAGAAAAAGAAAGAAAAAATTCAGCTAAAACGAAAGTCGTGTTAACCTCTTGCTCACGAATACACAGAAGCTTAAAGAGACGCCTCTTTTCCTGCGGCTCAAGCAAAGTCCATTAGAGCTCGGCAGTTTAAAATCTTTAAAATCTTTCAAATCTTAATACATGTACCCACACATATATGTGGGCGAGGTAGCTCAGTCGACAGAGCGTGTGATTAAAGCCTCCATATTCGGGTTCGAATCGCGACAAAACGGGTTGGGTCTTTGTCATTATAATAATTGTGACAGAAGTCTTGGTTTCCTTGAACTGTCTTTGTGAGACATCGTTAGAAGTTAGCAACAATAGAACCCTCATAGACTACTCTAAAGATCAACACAAACCACGCCTTTTTTTTTTAGAATTTAAACAACTGTAAATTGTAAATCAACTCCCCACCCCATGTACTTTCTTAAACAATCAATAATCATTTAAAGGCATATTAATATATTATTCAACGTAATTTATCTTTTCTCGGAATGTGCGTTTGTTTTTGTTTTTGTATTGTTTGTGTGTGTATTTTTTACTCGTGGTTCACTTACTTTGCTTCTTAAAAAAAAAACAAACAACAACGACAACAACAAGATTTCATTATAACTGTGGTAACTCGCCTAGTCTCTACTCTAACAATCGTTCCTTATCATCCTTCCCATACAATGTAAGGTTTTTCTACTCTCCAGATAACGCCTTTTCCACCGTTTACATTGGAACATAACATCTTTCACTCTTGACAACTAGGAACTTGAGAAAAATGCCTTTTTAATGTGTTTTAAGATGGGTCGTCTTTATTATTATGTCACGTGAGCAACTTATGAGAGGGGGTTTCCCCTTTCCTTTTAGGAACCAAACTCAACAATCTTGGGATTCATTTTTTCAGTTTAAAAGAAAAAACAACAACAACAACAACAACAATACATTAAAAGGCAAAAACTCTAATGCCCCCCCCCCCCTTTTTTTTTTAAAACTCCGCTCCCTACACACACACACATACCAGAAAAAAACGCACATCAAAAGGAAAAGCTCAACCTATCCATTTTACAAACTTTAGGAGGAGCTGGAAGTCGATTCACGTTGCGCACCTAATGGACACCGTAAAACTGGATAATCCCGAACCATACCAAGAGAAAAGCGTGAGCTAAAATCAACAAACATGCGTCCTCACATGAGCGCAGATACCTCTCTAGGGAGTGAGTGCTAGCTTCAGCCCGCATTGCAATTTTCCCACTTTCCCCGTTTGAAGAGCTAATACATCATCTTCGTACCGGCAGAATATAATTTATAGCTCAATAAGCTTTCTTTCTACATGCAATTATAATCTTCTAACATATCTCTAAAACAATAAAATATATATTTCTTTTTAATGTAAACATAATTTTAAATAGGAATGTGCAATGGTTAACAGTGCAGGGAAGATTATTTACTAACTATTATCTATAATGTAGATAAGAGTTGGTAAATAATTGCGATAGGATAAAGAAAGAGAACGATGCAGGAACAGACATATGACGAAAAGATAATTATAAATAATGCGGGAGACATGCTGCAAATCGTTAAATATATTTTATTGTTTTAGAGATATGTCCATCGTTTATGAATTGATATGTTTTGAAAAAAACAAGTCTCTGTATTAAAACGTCGAAGATGTAGGTTTCAAAACTCCGCTACAGCAAGCCGAAAAATACAACCAAAACAAAACATAATTTATTTCTGTTGCGCCATAGATGAAACTACTGCGTTGCTGATGGAAGATCTTCTATCCCTAGAGTTAAAAAAAGACAAACCACGATAACCTACATCTACAAACATTAACACTTTTCAGCAGGCGAAAATCTTCATCGATGGAAACTCGGTTTTGGTTACACCGGCCGACCGACGAAACCAAAAAGTGAGCGACGTTTGCCCTTTAGCCGATGGAAGTTTGGCATTTCTGGAATCTTTCATTCTCTCTCAATAGATATTTTATAGTTTATACCAATTTGTTTTATTCTTTTCCACCTTGCAGATATCTTTGTTAATCTTTTTGTCCCTTCTCTCTCTCTCTCTCTCTCTCTCTCTCTCTCTCTCTTTCTCCTTCTCTAATGTGTTCCTTAGAAAAAGGCTGCTTGGTAGATCTAGATCTAGATCTCGATGTAGGGCTCATACTGAAAAAATCAGAGTACATACAGGAAGCCTGTCGGTTCCGATTTCACTGCCAACTTTTCTTTACCTGTACCGAAAATGTCAGTGCGTCTACCTAACAGGAGTAAACTACGTATCATTCTAGGAAAATTTCCAGTCGATTTGAATGTGAATGAATTCGTTTCTAAAAGTTCTACATCAGAAGCAAGACTATATCGTGAACGGATCTGAAGACTAACGTCTGACAATTTTTACATGCTGCCACATTATCAGGACTCCTGTCTCTGCCGGTCGTATCATATTGGCACCGACCTAACAAGTGGGAGACGAGATCCGACGAATGAATTTCATCCGATCTTGGGTTTCGAACCGAGAACTCTCGATTGGGATACCAATGCTCTACCACTTGCGCTACCACAGTCAAGATACCAGCGTTCATTTTTATATCAAGGGATTTCAAAATAGTTTTTATATATATTTACATAAATAAAACACTTCTTTAAAGATATTGTTATTCATACAACTATCCTTGTCCCTTTTGAAGAAATTAATATTATTACTTTCAGAGAGGGGCAACAACAACAACAACAACAACAACAACCTCATTTCATCTTTTGTTGAAATCGATAGCATAATAATCATGGACATTTTAAGATATCTCCAAAACTAGGTTTTAATTTTGTAAGATACCAGGATTAATGAAACAATGATTAGTGTTTTTAGGCAATGAGGTGACGCAAAAGAGTATTCTACTTAGTTGGAAGATATGAGAGATTTCAGGAAACCGAACAACAGCAACAGCAACAGCAACGACAACAACAACAACAGCAGCAGCAGCAGCAGCAATAACAATATGAATGTACTACTGCTGTAAAGAAAGATATAATGTGAATGTAAATCAGTTAACGTCAATACATGTAATGGACTTGTTCTTCTTACCTAACAGAGTTGCTATGTTTATTGTTGTTTGGGCTGGGAGATTGCGTTGTTTAGCCGAACACTTTGCACACAGATTGTTCGTAAAGGTTACAAAAAGCTTACAGCAATGGCATCAAAATGGCAAACACTTGTTGCTTACATTTGGGCCCTTTTATCTTCAAACAATATGCCTGTAACAAATAGCATGTTAGAATGCAGGGTGGTTCTTTACATACGACTGCGAGAATAACAGAAATCATGCATATTTATTTGGTAAGACAGGCATGCGATTATTCGATTGATTTGACCAAATAAATTATTACTTATCTTTCAAAATTACTTTTGTTTTTCATTTTACATTTAATTCTTGTTACGGACGAAATAAAAAACTAATTAAGGATTAAAATTATGAAAGAGGGTGTGTTATTCTATCATTTATTTTAGACGAAACTTTTAATAGCATAGATAATTTTCTTTAAAAAATTGTAAGACGATAACACCATTATTTTATTTCTGATTGTATAGTCAGCATATAATTCGACTACAAAATAGTCTAGTGTGGTAAAATATTTGTAAAACTTTGATCTTTAACATAGCATTAAAAGGAAAGAAGTTTCCCTTTAGTCAATTTTTCACACAACCCCTTTTTCCCATGCAGAGTGTTTTTGGTCGAACATTTTGAATAATATTAACCCAGACAAGAACCTGTCTAATCTATTTGGGCGATGTCTTCATGATGATTTCAAAGAAATCTCTAGCGTTTTATGCTTGTGGTTTATGTTTATTAATTTTCTTTAGATACATTTATACGTAGGGTGTTATAGTCCTTCGAAATTTTCAGAATACCAGAGAGGCGGAATTTTTGAAAATGCATGTGATGCATGTATTTATTTTGTACAAGACCCTGATAGTCAGAACACACACCATTGCTCGTGATATAAGAAGTATCATTATAACCATTATATTCAATTTCATCATCATAAGTAAAATCTAATTCCAAGTTGTAAAAATCAAACTTTCAATTTGCAAAGCATGTATAATTTTCTATATTCTTGGGCCGAACTCTCGTTGCTTTGCGATCTATAAGAGGTCTTCGTTCTGTCAACTCAACTTCTCCACAAAGTCACCCCCTCCCCCCACCCGCACCCAAAAAAAGAAGAAAAAGCTATGCGCCTTAAATCACTAACCCCGAGCCATTTCTCTCTAAATCCGCCGTTTCCTTAACCCAACACCAACGCCAGAAGAGAGTCTCGCGTTCGTGAAAAGGCAGGCGTGATGCTCTTTAGGAAGACCTGGATGCAACTGATCTAGCCCGGCAAAACATTTGAGCCTGGCCAATAAACACGGGCAAACAGGAGACTCCCGTACGCTCCCCAGGTCAAATATACGGCCCTGAGCTGCTGACCACACAGAAGTTGGAGAGACCAGGGGCTGACCTTTGATGGTGGCCAGGCGAGTGAGGCGACACCCCTGGTCCGGGAGGGGAGGATACCCTTGACCTAAGAAGGGATAATTCAAGCTGGGCTCTGTTGGTCCCTGGACATCTCCCGATCTCTCTCCTCTGGTTCTTCATAGTGTGGCAGCAAACACTGGGCTGACCTTTCCATCCTGGCAGCGGATGTTTGATATTCAGGCATCTGTTTTCCTTTCTATACATTTCTCTCCTACAATAACGATATCTGACCTGATGAGTTTTGGAGACTCATTTACTCTCTTTGATTCTCTCTTTACCAACCTCTCTGTGCCCATCTTTAACAGGAAGTTTTCCCAAATTACAAGCCACCCAAAGTGATGTTTTTCTATCTCTCCCTATTGTCAGTGAAAAAAAAAACCCAACAAAAATCACTTTACCACCTACAAAGACAAACACATTTTCAGTCCAGAATTTGTTCAATATTATATTTTCATGACCTCTAAAAGTTTGATGTTGAAGCGCAAATGTTTAGTGTAGGAAGTGCCAACACATTTTTCCGTTCTTTTTAGACCAAATTGAGTTCGAGATTTACAAAGAAAGATCTCTGCTCTGAAACATATCCCGAACATTGGAATATATAACACTGGGTGTTATAAAAGACTCAAAAGAGAGAAGACGTGACGGTGGTATTTACCTTGCCGAACGTACACGGCCGTTATTCTAAAGCAAATAACATGGTTGCAACTTTCGAGGTCGTTTTTCATCGCACTTAATAACTCTCGTTGCGCAGATTACATTAGATGAAAAGAAACTCAAACAAATTTTGGACCTTAATTTTAATTGATTGACTTAAATGAAATCCTTTTTGCATGCATATATTAGATGAATGTGACTTGTGTGTATAACCGAATAAAAGAGAACCAATAGCAATAAAAAAGAATAAATTATAATTTAAGAAGTTTCATAGGAATGATAATAGGAGAAGTATAAGTGTATGAATATTAAAACTAATCTGAAAGAATAGTGTTTCTTTCTCTAAGAATCACGGTAATTCAAATAGCATGTTGACGACATCAAGGTTAAACACTTAGATTTATCTTTTTCTCTCTCATGATCAGTTTAGACAATTTACTTCCTAAAGAGTCATTTCAACAGTTTTTTTTAGCTCGTCTGTACCAAATAATAATCATGTTTTGCCTATGGACATCATACAAAAACGATAACAATAAAGGTATAAAAAGACGAAACAAAAAGTAGTATTAGTAATGCATTTTAAATAAGATTGTTCTTTTTTCGTTACCTATTGCGAAAAGTTTACATCAACCAGTTTGGTGTTTGGAGATAAATCGAGTCATTTATGAAAATTGATCACAAATCAAATACAAGGAAAATCTTGCAATTAATGTCAAACAAACTTTAGCGACGGTTCTCACGACCTTGTAGAAGAGTTGATTTGGGTTGAACATTAGATGAACTGTACAATGGCATCACGTACAAGCGCTAAGTGTACAATGCCATCATAACGTGGCAAGGCAAGAGTTAGCTGTTCATGGTAAAACTCAACCCCTCGAAAATAACTAAATCAGAGCAAAGTGCATGGGCCAGGTTACCGCAAAGCCGTCATTACTTTTACCAGCTGAGATTTTCCTAGGTCTTAGCTGTCTGTCTGCCCTGTGTCTCGGACTCTGTCCTGCCCAGTACAAGCGCAGGGGGGAGTAGATGGACTCAAGAGGTAGAGCGTTGATCTTCCGATCGGCAGTTCATGGGTTCGGAACCTGGGACCGGTCAAAATTCTATTTGTAGGCCTTCATCCCAAATGGTTGGGTCTATCTCAGAAAAATGCGATCGATAGAAACACAAGTCATGGTATCCCCGCACTGTCAATGTGTAGCATCACGTAAAACTGTTAGTCTTGGGACCCGTCTATAACCTACATAGTGATGACACTGTACTCATAGCAATCAACTCAAATAAACAGTTTCTCTTCTACAAGGTCGTGAGAACCGTCGTTTAAGTTTGACATTACTTGTAAGTTTTTCCTAGGACTTAGCAGTCTGTCTGTCTGCCTGTCTGTCTGCCTGCCTGCCTGTCTGTCTGTCTGTCTGTCTGCCTGTCTGTCTGTCTGTATGTCCCGTGTGACTCGCACCCTGTAAGTTTCTGCCCAGTCCTAGTACAAGGATGTGTCCAAACACACGGTCAGACACTTGTGTATTGTCTCTCTCACGTTCTCGTGAGCAAACACGCGTCTCGAGTTACCCTGGCTAATTCAGCCCCAGCATCCGTTCCCTGCCTAATGCCTCATGGTTTCGTGTTCGGCCATTTTCTCAAATTACGAGCTTTCTCAACGCTGTATTTGCTCTAGTCTTCTTTTTTTCTTTTTGTCTTTTAGGGTCATGCACCAACTTACCTCGGAAAGTTATGACTTTCTCACTCCTCACTAGTTCTATCTCCTTTTAAAATTGTGTCTGTCTCTCTGTCTGCCTGTCTATCTATTTATCTCTCTCTCTCTCTCTCTCTCTCTCTCTCTCTCTCTCTCTTTCTCTCACTCTCGCTCCTTCTCTTTGTCTATCTCTATAACTGTCTACTTCTCTACAAGTATCTGTATATTCTCCACGTCTCTCCAGCTATTTCCCTCTTTACTCAAATAATACCTACACCATGTCAATGAGGATGACTAATATAATAATTATTTTAAATTATCATGTTAATTCCATTACAAGTTCTGTTTGAATCATCGCCTCGTTTCCATTACAATGTGTTTAGTGGCACCGTTGGTTAATATTTTTAAGTAGCAGTATCACTATTATTATGATTGTGTCCAATTTTGTACCCTACTGGTTTGGTCGGTGTTGGTATAATGTGGCCATTGAGACAGGAGTTAATTTCAGTTGGTTTAACGTCCAACGTCAGCACTGTATGGGCTATATTGTTGACGGGCCCCAAGACTGCGTCTGCCAATTTTATGTGCTGCTACACACGAGACAGGTCGGGGATACCATGACTGCTGTCTCAGACTCACAGTTGGTCACATTATACTGTTACCGAACCAACCATAGAGGGTAAAATTTCCCGGGCTCGAACCACGGACCTCACGCGTTGGAAGCCGATGTTCTAAAATAAGGCTACCGCGCCCCTCCTCAGACAGGAGTCTTGATATCTCCGCACTCTCTCTCTTCTCTCTCTCTCTCTCTCTCTCTCTCTCTCTCTCTTTCTCTCTGCGGCAGCAAATGAAATTGTCAGATATTAGTCCTGCGACAATTCCACAGAAAATCTTTGCTGCTCAATTTAGACATTAAGAAACCAACTCACTCAGTCACATGCTGAAGATCGTATTGCATGGGTAAGAGTGTCATTGTCTTCAGAAACTTATGTCCTATTCCATGGAAGATGCAATTCATGGCATGACTGATAAATTTTGAGCCCCTAGATCTAATAAAAATTATCATAGGGCAGACAGATGCACCAGGTCAAATTCGAACACCACCTTCGTTAGCGATAGCATTACAGACTGATATCTTAGGAACCGTCTCTCCCATTTTATGTCTAATATTATAAATAGATCTATACAAGTAGCCTAGGAATGCGGTAACCCATATAAAATCATAAAACTTAAATAAAAACGTTTAAACGTTTTTTTTTAATCTCCTGCTTAGAACAGTAAATGTATGTGTGTAAAGTTCTAGTACTTTATTATCTTTCACAGAATTATGCATTCTCTAGGGTCTTGAAAGATGTGTATCTTTACTCTAGTGTTGTGCACTTGATTGCATGTTGGATACAGTTCAAGATCTTTATTTTTTTTTTTTAGATTTGGATCTTACCCAATTAAACTGACTCCTGGAACAGACAGGGTGCTCCACCAAATGTTGGAACTTACAGGGGAGGTAATTAAAATTCTCTATCCTGCACACCGCTCTCCACTTTGGAGGGCACAATAACCTGACATGACACTCGTTGACCCTTTGTTTTAAAATTGCTGCTTTCAAAACAAACTGGTATCCTTCAAGATGCTTATGTAAAGAGCTGTTTGGTTTTTTTTTCCTCTATTTGAGGGGAGTTTGAAAGAACTACGAACATTGGTAACTTTCCATGAAACGTTTCGTGAAGGTTAAAAAAAGATTAATGTTGGGTCGCTTGTAGATTGCTGATATAAAGAAATATCCCAGTTGCAATTGAAAGGAAACTGTAATCCTGAGTTCTTTTCACTGGTTGAAATCAACGAGTACTTGAACGAGAAAGATGGGAGACCATGGCATCCAACCTTCGGAAAGAGAAGGAAATCTGACTGACTGAAGAGAAGGAACCCAAATAAAACTTATTATAATTATACTGAATTTCTGCATAACTGAAATGTTCCTTTTTGTGATCTACACTTTACAATATTTACAATGTTTTATGATTCCTTAAAACGGTTAACAATTCAGAAACATTGAACTGTATGGTACTGAACTTGTACAGAAGAAAACAATATCTTACCACTTAAAATGCAGTTTTTCGAAAGTATTGTAAATAGATGATATCGAAATAGTAAAGAAAGATATGTACATGATGAAATCGATGGTACAAAAACATAACGGCGGAAAAAACTACTTAAAACTACCAAGTTGGTTACAGATAAAAAAGAAAGTAATATCCATAGCTAAGTAGAACTGGTGACAGCATTCAGTATAAAAGTGATGACCGGTATATCTTAAACCTCTTACATTGTAAAGACCGCATATGGATATTAAACTGATAGCCTTCTGCCGCGGCTCTACCCTTGGACCACTTTGGCCTCTCTATCATTGTACTTATACATTAAAAAAATATAAATGGTCTTTATCCGAACTACGGGGAGATTTATGGGCAACAAGACTGACATCACGGGGACTAATCATTCTCAGTTCTAAACGTGGCGTGGAAAGAAATAAAAACGTAATGATTGCCAAGGAGGGCGCATAATAATTTTAAAAAGGAATAACACATAAACGAAACAAAATATAGAAGAAGCAGGAAACGGCGCTCGTTTCACTAAGACTTTAGTTTATTCTTTTATTGAATAAGTGAGTACCAAGGCTGTCAAGTCACTTAGCCATTAAACCATAAAATTTAAGTACCAAATAAATATAAGACATTCAAACAAATACGTTGGTTTTGTCATAAAGTTGGCAGTAATGCTCTGGAGTACCCATGTACAGGCTGACTCAGTATCATTCCGTTCTGTACAGAATTTTTCATACAGAGCAAGTCATCCAGCCAGCAGGTTTCAAGTTCTTCGCCTTCCTTCACCGCCCGGTGGGCACTAGAATCTAGATCTGTACTGGGGCTAGCTTGTCAAAGACTCGGCGGAGACTGAAAGAGTGAAAGAGCCAAACACGGGGCGATGACTACAGAACCTCTGAGGCGGCACTGATAACCCGGTGTCAGCTCAGCCGAGAGGAGTTCTCTCCCCCCTCCTTACTCCTCCTAGCTCGCCCACCTTTTATTTTCTTTCTCTTGTCTCTCTCTCTCTCTCTGTCAGTCTTGGGGCCGTCCACAATATAGCCTATATAGTGCTGATGTTGGACGTTAAACCAACTCAACTCTACTCTCCCTTTCTCCTCTCTCTCTCTCTCTCTGTCAGTCTTGGGGCCCGTCCACAATATAGCCTATATAGTGCTGATGTTGGACATTAAACCAACTCAACTCTACTCTCCCTTTCTCTCTCTCTCTCTCTCTCTCTCTCTCTCTCTCTCTTTCTCTCTTTCTCTCGTTTGTTTAGTTTTGTCATCTCGTTACATTATCTCATTTTATGTATAATTTTACATACACTGATATTGTAAAATAAGAGATTTTTGTGTGTGTGTGTGTTGCATAGCGTCCAGCGCCAGCGCTATATATGTTATATATTTTCGACGTGTCTCAAGACTAACGTCTGGTAGTTTTGGATGCTCCCACACAAAGATTGTGCGGGGATACCATGACTTTTGTCTGGACCGATCACATTATACAACCATGTGCGGACACAAAACATAATGTTGTTGTTGTTGTTGTTGTTGTTGTTGTTGTTGTTATTGCAACTGTTGCTGTTGCTGTTCCTGTTGCACTTCTCTATCCAATCCATTCACGTTTGTGGCACTCGAAGACAACGAAGACGCGTCGATGACATGTTTGTATTCAACTCCTACAACTTTATACTCGAATTCATTCAGTCAGATTCTGATCTGTAGTCAAGCAACGCCTTTACCAACAAATTTTTCAACGTAATTCTTGGGCGATCCAAGGGCCTATCGTGTGAATTATTGTGTTGATCGCCTGTGTTGTAACTTCATTTCCTCCTAGAGCCATAAAGAGTTAAAATTTCCTGTGGGAATCAATGAATCATGTATTGTGCAACATAGTTGTCCAGTTGAACAAAGCCTAGTGTTTCAACGCATAAAAAAAAATCCACGAAGAGTTCTGTTAGCAAACACATAGACAGCCATACAAGGTGTCAAAAAAAGTGTTAAAGACAGCACCGAAAACTCACAATTTGCCCTCTATCCATGTTCTTTAGACAGAGTAAATCGAGACGTGTCCAAAATGTGCGAATTTATTCCTTTTCAACCAGGGCGTGCATAGATCTTGATGGGAATTAACACAGCATGATCGTCTCCGCCGCTTTTCAAAGCAGTTCTATATTTTCCGTCTTGATTTATTACAGGCTTTGTGGTGTACACGACGATCCCGGATAACATAATCACGTCCCTTAGGTATGAGTAGTTGTAATATAGTTGAGTTGGTTTAACGTCCAGCGTCAGCACTATATAGGCTATATAGTGGACGGCCCCAAGACTGACGTCTGACAATTTTATGTGCTGCCACACACAAGGCAGGGCGGGGATACCATGACTCCAATCACATCCGGCCACATTAAACCCTTAGGTATGACGTTTTTTTAATGATCACTGGCCCTGAAACACAATATTTATTATGGAGTCTGCAGAAGCATAAACAGCCCTTCGAAAGTGGGCAAAGAGCACTCAATTGCGTTCCGAGGAAATGTGCAGTGTTGTGCACAATCTGCGCAATATGGCGGCGAGTTTTCGGAAACTTAAGTATTGTAATTGGATGGAACAGGAAGGGGGCAAGTATTGATTTTTTCTCATGCACATCGAACGTTTTAGTATGGATTGGGGGAAAATATGAATCGTGAACTCGTTCTAAACTTGTTGTCGTGGAAAGGAAGCAATTGTTTTGTCTTGAACGTGTATTTTTTTTTTAATGACCTTTATAGCGTGTTTTTTAATCTGCTATAATCTGTACCCCGCACGCCTTAGATAGAGCTATGGTTAGACACCGATGCGGATTCCCTTACCTACCGTCTTGGATATCCCTCTAAACCCCATTATCGCAAATCCTCTATTATTCTCCTTAAAACGCAAGGCAGCCCATGGCCCAACAAGTTTTTCTGTGTCCCCAACGTTCCTTCGCGTTGCCCCTGAGTAGAAGTAGTAGAAGGGCTCTAGGTCCCCGCTGGGCGGTGGGAGGCCTTTAGTTGGGGCGCAGTGAAGCTTGCGGCCATCTCTCTCCCGTCCGGGCCGTCTCCCCCGGTCTCCCGCGGTGCACGACTGTGTGGCCGAGGGGAAAAGAACAGCAATTTTCTCTGGAGGAATCGCTCCGCTTCCATCGCTCCCACTCCTATCGTATTCAATGCTGTTTCAGTGGCTACTGGTTAACAGCTCGGGTAGCCTGCTAGTTGCTCCGCAAGGCTTTAATTCATTCGACATTCGGCCCTTTGTAATTATTATTATCTCGTCCTCTTAACATTCATTTTGCTTCTTACAAAATTAGGTTGGTCTCTAGCTTTTAGCACCGGTTATCTTGAGAAACGAGGGCAAGGCTTTTGAGATTTTCTATTAGATGTAATGTGAATTATACAACTTATCTTTTAAAGTTTAAGTATAACTTTATCTTCTATAAACACAGATCTGTTTCAAATACTCGAACATGGAATAATTTGTTTTAAATTTTCAAACTAATATATTTACTTTTACCAATCTAGGGTTAAGCATTAATATGATCATAAAACTTAATACGGTGTAAAGTATCACGAGAAATCCACAATGCAAAAGAGATACGTTCCAGATACTAACACATGTAAAAATAGTTAACAATTTGAGCTAAAAAGTAAGAGATTTTCAAAATAAGCGATTATTAGACAAAACAAAAACAACAAAAGACAACTAGAGTTTTATTTCCATGTAAGAGTCCACTTTATATAACTTTCTTGGCTTCAAAATTTTGATAGCCTGACCATAGTGAACGGAGATGTAAAATGTTGTCATAATTATTTTGTTTGGTTGTTTGTTCCTGTATTTCTTCATTTCTGTCTCTTAAGGAAACAATCCTACTGCCAGTTATGTATTCTAACAGTGAACCTCCGATAATGTAATCGACATAATTGTATCGTTCCTTTTTTATTTGGCTGCATAAATTATTGCAAAATAATTATAAATTATAAAAGTGCACAATCTTATGACCTATGTATAATTTATTAAGCCATATATATCCACTCATCTTTCTATGTGGTTGTTTTTAACTATCTATCTAAGGTTAAATTCATTCAATTTCCATCTTGTAGAAACACAATCATTGCACAACCATTAATACAATTTTTGTCTTTTAAGATAATTTGGTTTTAACATAAGTGACAAGTCATTACAATCAATGTAAAAGATATACTACCAGTGCCTTACTTTCAGAATATTGTGTTTTCCGAGATAGTAAATCTCATCTAAGTCATAAATAATAAGAAGGATTGACATGTCCTATGGAAACAATCCTACTGCCAGCTATGTATTCTAATAGTGAACCTCCGATAATGTAATAGACATAATTGTATCGTTCCTTTTTTATTTGGTTGCATAAATTATTACAAAATTATAAATGCGCATCATTTTATAATCTATATATTGGTTAAGTCATATAATATCTAATCGTCTTTCTATGTGGTTGTCTTTAACTATCTATCTCAGTTTTAATTTATTCTATTCTCATCTTTGTAGAAACACAAGCATCTATTAAAATCGTTACACAACAATTTTGTCTTTCTAGATAGTTTGGTTTTAACATACTTAATATGCATGCCAATTCATGTAAAAGATATACTACAGATGCCTTACTTTTCAGTATACATGTATTGTGTTTTCCGAGATAGTAAATCTCCTCTAAGTCATAAATAATAAGAAGGATTGACATGTCTTCCTACTGCGATAAAAATATTAAAGGGACTATAGTATTACTTTTTACTATTTAAGATTTTCACTCCTTCCCACACTGATAACAAATAAACGGATTATAAAAGCACAATCTAACCAATATATAGAGGAGACGAGTGGAAAGTTTGATTTATTTTTTTGTGTACACAATAGTGCATGTAGCCTACATGTTAGCGTTTGTGTACCATCTCTTAGTATATAGACCTACTTCAGTGATTTTCGCCTGAAATATATTACATGCAGTAAGATTATTATTACCAGCCACGACCTTCTATTATCACATTATCTTTCCCTCACGCAATCCCATTTTCTACTCTTCTAGCCTTCTATCCACCTTAGACTTTTATCTATTATGAACTCTCAGTCTGTATGCCACAACATAATCTCCTTCGACTCCCAATGAGATTTTAATGGTTACTTAATCCCCGGCAGACGTCAGGTATCTCGACCCGTCTCCTCTTGTTTGCCGTAAACCAGAGGGCCAAACACAGGCAATTTCACTGATAGGAGGTGTCTGGATTTCAGATTTGGCAGTTTCTAAGCGCCGCGTCCGGTTAGGGTGTTGTATTGGAAACATTGAAGAGAGTAATATGTTCACGGAGTGAAATCTCTCTCTCTCTCCAAGGTCGATAACCACATTTTCTACTACCATTGCGATTATTACGACGACGACTACTACTATTACTGCAGTTGTGGCAGTTGCAACAACCACCACTACTTTTACTACTACTACTACTACTACTACTACCACTACTACTACTACCACTACTACTACTACTACTACTACTACTACTACTACTACTACTACTACTACTACTACTACTACTACTACTACTACTACTACTACTACTACTACTACAACTACTGCTCCCCGAGGGTAAAAATACAAACGCTACTTACATATTGAAGAGTTAAAAAAACCCACGTTTCCGTTTCTTCAAGAGATGGAGAAAACACATTACGAATTCCGTTCCAAACCTTAACAATTAGACTTTTACTGGAGAGGAATTTATCTTTGTTTCTTTTAACTCACTCGATTTAACTCCAGGTATTGCAAATTTGTTTACGTTGATAAGAAAAAAAAAAACCCAACTAAAACACAAAGAATATGCTACATAGAGACGGGTGTACATTCCATTTCCACACCGCTCATTAGTCGTATACCTGTGCGGAAAAATCTAATTATTTCACGGCTCTACCGGCTGAAATTGCAGCGAAAGGTTCCAAAGGGGCGTAATCTCTATGCTGTGAGGTAACCGTGTCAAGACTATTTCATGGCTGGTTAGAAAACATTACCCGAAAGAGAGGATGGGGAAATCTATACTGCTATGGTGCGTTGGTATCGCCAATTGTAACCTATGTTAAAGGATGCTCAAAGATAAAGTATGTGAACTGTAAAGCAAGAGGAGATGGATTGGTAGAGACAAGACGAATGAGATCTCCCCCCTAGCCGTATCTTCCTTTGGGCACTTACATCATCCCTTGTTAAACGGGTCGGAAATGATCTAGACGTGATAGATACACAGTGCCTAAAGTTTAGTGTGAAGGAGTTCAGTTGATTCTGTATGAAGGGTGCACATTTTACTAGAGAACGATATTTAAAATATTAGTATGTTGTATGTAGAGTCAAAAGTAAGAGTTATGGGTGATTTATTGTCGTGGTCTTTAAATTAGCCCAGGTTGTGTGAGTAATGAAGATAAAAAAAGATGGAGAGTGACAGAGAGAAAAAAGATACAGAGAGGATGGAGAGTGACAGAGAGAGAGAAAGAGAGAGAGTGAGACAGAGAGAGAGAGAGAGAGAGAGAGAGAGAGAGAGAGAGAGAGAGAGAGAGAGAGAGAGAGAGAGAGAGAGAGAGAGAGAGAGAGAAAGAGAGAGAGACATGCAGACAATAGATCACAGAGGGTCATTTTCATTGAATGAAAGATAAAAAGAAAAAAATAGGCCAACGCCAACAGACACTTGGAAGGGAAAATTGGAGAGAGGGAGAGATAGAGATACAGAGATAGAGACAGACAAACAAAGTCAATGAGAGAGACGAGCAAATATAGAAACAGAAACAGAAAGAACAGTAACTCTATATAACAAGAGGAGAGCATTAAGCTAAGCTTAAAGTAAGATTCATGGTCAATTTAAAAAAAAGATGTTTTATGAAAAAGATGATTTTGAAACAAAATACACACTGCACTTTGTAAAGACAAAAAAAAACGAAACACCAGTCTCTGTTTAAATTATCATAATTATATTGTTGCACCTTGAAACAACGACTGGAAAAAATAATTAAAATTGGTTATAATAACATAAAACTTTCCCAAAATGAATCAAAATTTCAAATGAGACAAAATTTATGTTCATTTCCTTCAAGTACTCAGGTTCTTAATAACAACTCAATCCAATTACTCAACATCCAAAAATAAACTGTTTTATACATAATCATGTGGCTTAACTTGAGGCTGTGTTTTTAAAAAGGTCTTCTTTTCTCATTCAAGCCATTAAGATTTATTAAAAACATGATAATTATAGTGACAAATGGTCAATTAACTTTACTTCACTGTGTAAAAGTAACATTAAATTTCAAATAGTTATTACTAGATCAAAGACTTGTTAATTCTTTTCTTTTAATATCTGTGTACGTGTAACTGCACAAATATAAACCATTAATATTTTGTATCAGGCCTTGTGATACAGAATAATATACTCAACTGCTAAGACTGTAGGTAATGCTTTTGCCACTCAGTTAATAGATATGTATATATAGTTAACCCTGACTTTGTTTCAAATTACATTAGGTTTGGTCATCTTATTTCTTTTTGGCCAATATTTAGATAAATATTTACCTACTTTTTCCAAACAACCATTTAGCGATCGGTTATTAATGTCAGTTCCTAATGCTAATAAATTCCTTACACATGCTTTGTCACCAAAAATTTCTTTTGTAACAAGTCTCAAGATTTCTAAAGAATTAAATATTTCATTTAAAAAAAAAGAGTAGAATATTAACAAAACCGTAGCACTTTAATACATGTGCTTTTGGTTTAATGTTGGACTACATCTTATTTACTGCTTGAGAAATTCCAGAAACTTTTTATGTTAGTTTTATCCCATCAGGCTAGCTACACTGAACACAAGGGGGCTAACATTGAATTTATTGCCTGTATCCTATAGGACACAGGTAGTTAAAATCCCTCAGCTCATGTCTGCTTTCACTTTCAATTTATTCCATATTCATTTCTAATTTTTCGATTCCATTCATCCCACTGTATTATTTTTTGCATAAACCTTTCTCATTCACTCCGAGTTACATAATGATTCTAAAATCAAGGAGAAGACTTTGTATTGCTTTTTCTTATTCTCTTTGAAAATTTCTATACTGAGCATCCAAATCTTACATTGGATTAAAAGAAAAACACGGATTATAACAAAACATTTTCACCACCATATACTTGTAAAAATATTTTAAATAAATATTATTATGATATATTACATATTCAGATAACGTGGTAATTTTTCTCTGAAACACAGTCACAAATACATACACCAAATCAGAAATATCCTGTCAATCTTGTTAAAAAAATGAAAATCTCACATTGCTATGATTGAATACAACAATGTGAACATTTAAATAAGAGATGAATGCGTAACGATTCACTAATTATGAATCAGGTAATGTGTTTATGATCGAATTCACAAAATACATGTATAAAGAATCATTTGGCTTTAAATCACCAAACTTTTCAAATAGATATACATATCAAATTATTAATCCAACAAAATAAAGAGACACACACATTCTCAAAAACCTATAAAAACACAATGAAATATAAAATCAAAGGTAATTAAGATATATTTAAAAAAGAGAGGGATAGAGAGAGAAAATGAGTCAGAAGATACTGAGAAGATCCAGGGTTGGATTTCTAAATCAGTTTATGTGATGAATAAAATCTCAGCAATCCCTGTGGGGTTAGTTCAATTGGCAAAAGCACTAACATTCCATCACTGTCCCTCGTAGGCCTAAGAAAGTTACAGGGGTATTTTACACAAGTTGATGCTTTTGAAGTTTATTTCTTAATCTCATTTTTCTTTCCGGTGACCTCCCATCACAAATTACAAACAAAGAGCTTGACTTTGTTAGTTTTATCTGCACCTTGTAAAATCTTTGCTTCAAGATTTTGATGAAACTTGACTGTTTGATACATAGAGCTGACTATTCTATACCGCACACGATTTACTAACACAAAAGAATAAATCAGGGGTAAGGCAAATTACTGTTTTCAACAATGTGCAAACAACGCTTTAGAAACTTGACACCAAAGTACTGTTGGAATAAAATAAGAATCATCCATTCCTTTAAAGATAGCTTGATAAAACCATTTTTTTAAACATCTTGATGCATATCATCATCTCACTCATCAAAAACGAGATATATATCTCATTTCCATCCATCACTCACCAGGATCAAACAGAAAATAAAATAACTCACAAGTGTTGCATCTAACTCTTATCCACTGTCGCATAACACATGTAGAATCAGCACCTACCACTTGCTCACAATCGCCCAAGGTGTAGAGAATCACACCATCTATCTCTTGCTCACAATCTCAACACATATATAGCCTATCAGAATCAGAGCTGCAACGCTGACCCTAAAACACCCTGGAACTGGTGGATGGTGTTCTGCTACCTCATCCTGCGCATGAAAAAGATCAGGGTGATGAAGCCGGCTAGAGCTGAGGCGAGGAAAAGGTCCCACTGAGGACCCAGGTAGGCCATTGGATCGAGAAGGCTTAACAAGCCGGAGATGCCCTCAAACTGGAAGGGAAATTCATGTAACGGTGAATATGATAATAAAGCACATTCTGAATAAGAACATCCTTTGAATGTTTTCAAAGCCCAAAAGCAGAGCAATTTTTCAGCCTCTCTTGGCATGGAAAATAATAGGCAGTTTATATTAAACTACCCATAGTTCATTTTTTATCACTTTAATATCAAGAAACTCCAGATTTGATAAAATCATCAAATAAAGACAATCCTAGTCATCCAAATGATATTCAATTTTATCCCTTTGTATGATAATAATGGCCTTTAGAGTAATATATATTCTTTACTTCAACATTTTTTTAAAGTTTACTAAGTCTTCAATGAGAGAACAGAAATAAAGTTTACAAAACAGCATGTCGAGAGAGAGACTGTAAAGCTGTAAGATAATGTACATATAATTCATCGAACAGTTTGTCCAGCCTTCAATGAGAGAACAGAGACTGAACAGATTTTATAAGAGCACGTTAAGAGAGAGACAGTAAAGCTGTAAGATAATTTATATATCTTCATTCTAACATTTTGCCATGTCTTCTATGAAAGAACAATGATAGAAAAGTTTATGTTATAAGAGCATGTCCAGCAAGAGAGAGAGAGAGAGGGGGTTGGGGTGGGTTGGGTTGGGTTGGTTTAACGTCCAACAGCAGCACTATAAAGGCTATATTGTGGACGGACCCCAAGACGGACGTCTGACAATTTTATGTGCTGCCACACACGAGACAGGGCGGGGATACCATGACTCCTGAGAGAGAGAGAGAGAGAGAGATACACCGATCGAACCAGTAGGGAACGCAACAGCCAGGATTCGAACTCGGGACCTTTTGCGTCGGAAGCCGATGTTCTAGAGAGAGAGAGTGAGAGAGAGTGAGAGAGAGAGAAAGATAAAGACAGAGACAGTGTAAATACTGACCTCTTTACTAAACACATCCACTCCATAGAGGAGCCCCAGCTTCAACAGGGCCATGGTCACCGGGACATGGGCATCAACGCTGGTCTCTGCCGCCATATCGTAGAAACGTTTCGCCAGGTGGACATCCTGGGTCAAGAAGCAAGGTGTTAAAAACTGTGACTATGGAAAAACAAAGTTCCATCTAATGTCTTCATCAATAGTTTGATAGAGCTTTATCTTGAGATCATGAAATATTAATTTTATTTGTAACTCTAGTGATAGTTTTGTAAGTGTCCAGCAGTTGATCTGCTGTTTATCCTTAACTCTGATTTACACTGGAAAAAATTGCTGCATCTTTTATTGTAAAATATGTTTTAAGAAAAGGATAGCTCTTAACAGGCATGCTCTGATAAAACGGTAAAATAAAGAAGGTAAATTTGACACAAGATCACACTGGAAAGTCCTTTAAATGAGCTAACGTAAGTCTTCTTCTAGCTTTAAAATTTTCTAACAATACCTTTTGTGGGTGAAAAACAATTAACAATTCAATTTTGCTTGGATAGAGCAAGTGCTTTCTTTGAAAAAAGATATGGTTGAATCCCTGCTCTGTCTACCAAACTTTTTTTCCTACTAATGGGGCAGAGTCGATATAAAGTGTCTGGTCTAGTCCCAGGTACCCTGGCAGTCGCCGTATAGGACCCTCCAGGGGAACCTAAGAGATGTTAAACCCAGAGATTTCCCCTCGCTCTATAGAGAACAGGTACCCTGCTCTTAAACCAGAGATTTCCCCTCGCTCTATAGAGAACAGGTACCCTGCGCTTAAACCAGAGACTTCCCCTCGCTCTATAGAGAACAGGTACCCTGCTCTTAAACCAGAAGAAACAGATTAGGTAGACCCTGCTCATGCCCAGCACCTGTTTGAGGCCAAGACCTCGCTCATGCATGTAGCCCAGGTTGAACATGGCCTGTGCGTTGTTCTGCTGCTCCGAGGCCATCCTGTAGTGGGAGGCAGCCGACTCGTAGTCCACGTCTGTGCCGAGGCCATAGTAGTAGTAGTCTCCCATCTTCAGCCTGGCCAGGGTGGAACCTGAAATATAAGAGATTAGGCTCAGGTAAAACAAAGAATCACAACCGTTGTTTTTTTTTTTTTAAGTTGGAACTGCCTACAGTTTTTGCCTTAAAATCGCCATTTAAAGTTAAAGTTCTAAAAACTTCGCATTTCTTTTTAAAAAATCTTTTTGATTGACAGTGTGGTTTCTGATGGTAGAACTTTTATCAAAAGATTACAGCATTAACTGCAATTACTCTACCAATCATGCCAATATTACTGGTACTACTACAACTACTACTACTGTTGTTGAGTTTCCTTTCCGCCAACCACCTCCTCCTCCCTTCAGCTTCCTTTTCTCATTCTCTTATCGCCATCTCTATCTTCTTTCTTTTTAGCTTTCATCCTGCTTCTCTTCTTCCTCCTCCATTACCTCCCCATCCACCTCCTCTCTCTCTTCCTGCTCCTCCTCACCCCTTCGTTGAAATAATGACATCCAAATATTACAGACAAAGATCAGATGGGTCTTTTAGAACTACAAGGGTTGTAAGAATTTATTTTATTCTTTACCAGTCCAACAGTGTAAAAGAATATAAATTCAGAGTAGTAGTAAAGATTAAATGGAACATTGGTCATAAAAGTTTACAATTATCAGCTGCCTAGATTTAAATACATGGAAGTAAGACAAGATTGATCAGATCATAATTATCTGTATCATTATTTCCTTTTATCATACTGGCTTTAAGAAAAATTATGGAAACCCATCAAGAACATTATTACTCAGGTTTTAATGTTACAAAATAATATACTTTGAAAAGCCTCATACTGAAATCTTTGAAAAATCTTGTTAAAGGCATTACAGACATTTATATCTTATGATAGATTTTTTTTATTCCAATGATTTGATACAGTTATAACTTTTTGTCCTAATTTTGTTAGAGAGCTGAAAGTTACTTTGATTGCATAAAATAAATAGTATAACTGTCGTAATGAAATAAATGTTACTATACAGTCAAGACATGCTTTGGGTCTTTACTAACTACATGAGTAACTAACCTTGAGATGCAGCCCTGGAATACTGCAGTAAAGCTCTCTGGTGGCTTTCATGTACATTAAATTTCAGCGTAGCACCTAGCGGTTATATGGGAGGTAAAAAAAATGTAAAGTAGTTTGCATCTACAGTAAAAAAAGTTAACACATTGAATATTTCAGACTTGGTCTATATATTAATTTTGAAATAGTATGAGCACAATGAGGAATCTTTTAAAAAAGACAATTAAAAAAACCAAAAAAAAAACAACAAAAACAAGAACAACAACAATATTAAAATAGTCACATCACTTGGCATTCAATTCATACTCAGTTTTCTTTAAAAAAAAAAAAATGATATCAATAATTATGATGCACCGAATTCTCCCTTTCAACACAATGGTAGGCTGTCAGCTCTCCGTTTGGTCACCAAAATTACAAAGTGACCACTAAGATTACCTGGTAGCAAATTCAAGGGAAAGCATGTGTTTTTGCTTTTAAAGACTCATACTGCAGTTTCAAGTCAGAGTTAACTAATTTTAAACAGCTTGTGGAATAATCTACAATATTAGTGGACTTAGTGCCAAAGACATTTTATATGTGTATCAATGTTTATCAGCAATCATGACAGCTTTATATAGGAAACATATCTGTAAATTCTAACACTTTATGTTTAAAGAATTTCAGAAAATGGGAATTAAAACTTGTAGAGAGAGAGACAGAATGAAAAATTTCACTCCGTTCCCTGCAAGCCTTTATCTCACTATACACTTAAAACTTCTCCAATCGACACTGAAACTGAACACAAAAAAAAAAAAAACCTCCTTACCAGAGTCGAGCAGGTAAGCCACATTAGACTGAGCCACTTCGTAGCCAAGATCGGCAAGAAACATGTACTTGACCAATGCAGTATCAACATTGCCCTCGTGGTACATGCGGTGAGCGTCCATCATCATCTCGGACCATTTGCCACGCTCGGCCACATTCTTAAACAGCTGGAGAAAGTAATAATTATAATAATAATAAAAAAGATGTTGATATCTTTAAGTTAACAGTTCTTAATTTGTTATGTTCATTATGTTAAAAAAAACAAAACAATATTCACCATGCATAATATTGTTAACCATACAGCTAAAGATATGAGTCATAACATTTTTTTAAACAAATACCTAGATCCCCTGACAGCTATTACACATGGAAGATCAAAATATTTATAAATGAACTGTGAAGCCATTCAATAATATACTGCATTAAAAAAACAAAAAACAATTAATGCTCTAATAAATCTTTTTTTATCGAATTATGTTTATATTACATATTTGTTTTGGTAAGTAACTAACAGTATTTAGAAAAAATGACTTTATACTCAATAACAAACCAGACTCTTTCTTAGCTAAACAATCCTTCTGCTTAAAAAAAAATCAAGACATTTCTTGATATTTACTCATCAAAACATATCTCTAATAATATAAATTTTAGAAGTTTAAAACAGCCTTTAGAAACTCATTCTTAAATGACAAGATTCAATTAATCGATAGTTTCAGCTCTTTAAATTGAATCCACCACCCCCCACTCACCTCTACAGCCGTATGGCAGTTGCGTAGAACCCCAGTGCCTGTCGCATGCATCTGAGCAAGGTTGTAGTAAGCCAGGACATGGCCTTTCTGGGAGGCCATAGTGAAGTACTTCACCGCCAGCTTGTAGTCTGTCCGTATGCCATTCCCACCTGCAGGTGAAAGCACAGTTGCAAAAAAAACCCTTGAAGTCACATTTGAGGCCTATATAAAAACCAGTACAATTAAAATGGACAAATTTGCCGGATTGATATTTCATAACGATTTGGAGTGGTTAACTTTTCGAAGATTTCTATTGTTTATGCAATTTACTACATAATAGTAAGGGGAAAAAATCCATTAATCCTTGAAACTAAATGGTAATTATCAAAATTGATTTTTGAGGCCTATTATAAAAACCAGAATTATGTACAAATTTGCAGGATTGATACTTCATAACTATTTGGAGTGGTGAACTATTCAAAGATTTCTCTTGTTTATGCAACTCACTACATAATAGTAGTAAGATAGAAAGAATCCATTAATCTTTGAAACTCAGTGTTGATTCTAAAAATTGATATTATAAATCAAACCAATATCAAAGCCCCCCACATCAAGTTTTTACCATGTTAATAATTGTATATATTAGTTTATCCCCTCACTAGATCACCCAACGGATCATATACAGAGAATCGCAATATCAACAGACACTCACTGAAGTACATGATCCCCAGCTGAAGTTGACCATCGACAGAGCCTTGGTCGGAGGCCAGGGAGAAGTAGCGGAAAGCTTTAGTCACGTCCTGAAATTTGATGAATGCAAGCAGAAGTTATATAAAAAAAGGTCTGACTGTACAAAAAAAAAAGTTCAGATGATATCCCTACAAAACCCTGAAATAGAATTAAAAAAAGATAAGAAAGAAAGAAAATTGTAGAGTACTGAAGCTTAAGGAAAGCCTAAATAAAACAATGAAAAGCTGAAAAACATATTTTGAAAAGCACTGTAAATAAGAACAAAATTAAAAGGAGTAAAATAAAAATAAATACCTTGTCCACGCCTAGCCCATTTAGATACATCATTCCAAGTCCAGCCTGACCAATATGGTTATTCTGAGGGAAAAAAAATCTAGTGAATATTTACACATTTGAGTAAAAAAAAAAAAACATGCTAGTAACTGGGATCAACAAAGAATCCGGCTTACTGGTTATCTTTATTTCTGAAAAATAAACTTATGCATTAGCTAATTCAAATAGTTTATGGAAAATTCTTTTCTGTGATGCAATTTTTTTCTTCTTCAAAATTGATGTCACATAACAAAATAAAGAAAAATAAAAAAGAGTATAAATTCAACCCTTAAACTAACAAAAATAAAATAGACATTTGACACATTTTAATAGCAACATAAATATTTTTTTCAAATTAGAATCTATATAAAAACCAAAAAACCTTTTTAAATTTAAACAGTAAAAGTCACACCTTTTCCGATGATTTCTTGAAGAACTCAAATGCTGTTTGGTTGTTTTGCTTGATAAAAGGGCTGCCTTCAGAGTGCATCTGTTGTGGAACATCGAATAGCTATTATTCAAACTTTTAAAACAAGTGTGTTTTATATCCAAGAGAAAAAATAAAATTACACACCAAAGTCAAAACAAACTGGTTTTAACTTAAAAATACATTCTTCCAACAAAAGCTTTTATGTAATATCAAAATGTATGCTTTTATCTGTTTAAAAAAAATCGTAGTAGAAGGGATTTAAATTTTATAAACTGCAACAGAAAAACAATGAAATAAAATGGAGAGATTTCATTCACATGACTTCCTGTAATCCTCCTAGAATCAAGCTGTACGAGCCTCAATTTGTTTTTTTCTATTCAAACTTAAACATAAGGAGAGAATACCTTTCTGGAAAAATCAATGTTGGGTAGTACAAAGTACCAGTTTCAATAACCATTGGTCCCTTTAGAATGTAAGTATAAAAACTATTGAGAACTCCAGTTACCTTTCCCAAATAACCAAGAGCATGTCCACTTCCAGATTCAGCAGCAGTTGAGAAATAGTGATAGGCTTGCTGAGAATACAGATGAAAAAACACACAAAATGTTATTCATTCTCAGAGGTATTATTAACAAAATCAATTAGAAATTCTCTGAAAACAAATTACATCACAATTTCATAAAACCTATAGGGTGTAACTGTAAGTGTGCTGCAGACACCAAAGGTATTTAGATCATTATTGTGTACAGATGCATTCACTTATAATTCTAGTGAATACACTGTATCTCTTTGAGTCAAAGAAAAACAAGGCATTTTAATGAAGCATACTGAATGATTTGATAGAATATTATTAGTAACAAACTGTTGCAATATCACCCAGTATTTTTATTTTACTAAAAATATTAATTAATTTTCCACTAGTCAATTTAAAGAATGCAATAAAATTATAATTCAACACTCAAATTGATATTTTGTAAAACTATCAAATAAATCTCAAAGGTATTTTTTTTTATCCTGCCAAGATATCTATTATATCACAAAATTCACTTACTTACCTCAGACAGATATGGTCACAAGACACTTTATTTCAAATGTCCAAAAATGCTTTTACTTTAAAAGAATCGAAAAAACAAACCAGCTCTATTGTTCAGGAATTTAAAAAAAAACATTTAAAATGAAAACTTCACTTTGCATAGGATTCTTTGGTAAACCTAGTGGATGTCAAAGAGAAAAGAGCTTCATTTAAATTCCAAATTTGTACCTCATGATTTATCTGCACACCTTTGCCGCCTTGATAGTACAAGGTTCCTAAAACAACCTGAAAAGATATAAAGGAAAGGAACCAAAAATATATTTATTGTATATATCCGAAGATATGCAGTTATGTTCAATCATCGTTTCTGTTATCTTAAGAGATGCTGAGGGTACCTTATCTCCCCATTAAAAAAATCTTGAAAAAGTTATTGTCAATAGTATTATCAATTACCTCCTAGGTGCTATTCACAACTTTTTCTGGTCTTCATTACAACCATATTTCACTTTTTTGTATACATATGTAGTATGTGTATAAAAAAAATTGTTTGCATGGCAAATCTCGAAAAAGGTACCCACCTGAGCCTGCTGGTCTCCCTTGTCCGCCAGGAAGTGGTAATACTGCAAGAGGTCATCGTCCAGCATAGGGCTATTGTTAGTGCCTACATTCTCGGCCTCGTCTTGGAGTGAGATTCTCTGCACCACAGGCCCACCAGCCAAAGTAACACTATCGGCAACTGTTGCAGAGGAGGAAATAGAATACTTTATTCAAAATTTGACAAAAGAAATTGAATTATCTGACTAAAAAGGTGCAATTGAAGTTGAGACATAAAAGATGCACCCAACATAGGGAAAATAAACTTCTCAACTTTAAAGGTCAAATAGGGAATAATTTTTTGAGAAAATATGCACATATGACTAGAGGACGCTAATTCAAGCTCTACAATAAACATGTTTTACATATATCATTTACAAAATAGGATTATAGCATTTAAAAGTGTCACTCACCTTTTGTAGCAACTTTTCTATAGTATGTCAGTGCTGTTTCACAAGTGGACTCCACCCCAATACCAGCATAGTAACGATAACCCTTTAAGAAAGAGGGAAACAAATAGTGAACCAGATCCCCTTTGATTCTGACATAATAAATTCAAAACTATCAATAGTGATGCAAAATAGTTTCCCCCCAATACCATATTATTATGTTTAGGTCTTCAGAAATTAGGTTTTCTAAATGTTATAATTTCTGTATCACATATTTAAAAGTGACATCTTTTCAAATTGATAAATGTAAATTTTTCCATTTCATTCAACATGTTTTTATATCAGAATTACTTACCAAAGCCATCTGTGCTAAGGGATCACCACCAAGAGCACCAAATGTTGAAAAGATCAGTGCCTTCAAAGAGAGGATGGTAATAAATTTCTTTAAGATACATACACAGACACTGTGACACATACACTTAATATGGACTACAGTAGTAACTCTTCAAGCAAAGGTTGAGCAGTTGGAAATAACACCAAAATAAAATCTATATATAGGCAAACAATATTAATTTTTTAGTCATACATTTATTATGAAAAACTCTCAACTTATATAAGGAGATATCTTGGTAAAAAATGTGACAGTTTTATAAGAACATTGCATATTTCATTCCTAAGGCAAATCCCACAATTTTAATAACTCAGAAAACAAATTTTCTAAATCTGGTTCAACCTTTTTTTTTTATTCATGACAAATTTGACAACTTTATTACATGTCAACCACCACACACAATCAAAAGTCTACCATCTTTTAAAATTTCAAAAAGCTACAAATTAATACTTTTATGTGAACAAATATCAGGCCGTTCACACACACAAAAAAGGTGAATGAGCTATATTCACACAAAGACATCCTGTTTTTCTTTTACCTTTGCTTGACTGGAGTTGTAGAAAAATCCAGCACTGTACATAAATGCTAAGCCCTGAAAAAGAAAGGAAAAATATATCACAATCTAGCTTTTTAAACTCTCTTGGTTTATAACTACTTTATTAAATGCAAATCATAAGCTTTCCTAATTTACAGTGATTGGTATACAAATGAAAGTTTGGCTTTGATCCATCATTTCTAAAAATGCTTGTCTGTTCCTTTTTATTTTGTTTTTAGTTTTTTTTTAATCATCTTTTTTGTTGTCTTACAAGTTCATGTTGCTTAAATATTTCCAAGAAAATACACACTGAAATGGTAACCTGAGAATAAAATAAAGCACCCATTTATATCTGTCAAATCTTCTAATAACAGGTATGCATTATGCTTAATAAAGACAAAATCATATAATCAGAGCACAGCATCAGTAAAGCTTCAGCATTTCTCTAGTTAAAACGTTACCATCTGAGCCCTGGGTGAGCCCTTGGCAGCCAATTCCTCAAACAGCTCGGCAGATCTGGTCACGTTTTGGGGGAGATAGTCTCCAAACAAGTGCCCAAAAGCAACATACTCTTTGGCCTTTTGGTGGTTTAACTTTGAAGCCTCCAGAAAATTCAGGTATGCTCTGAAAGGCAAAAAAGTATAAGCATTAACGAGTAAATCTTATTGTGACATCTGGATGACATTTTTTGGGTTATTGAGAACAATAAGTGATATGAAGAAATAAAAGGTGATCACAGATAAAAAAAAAAAATTTCTGCTTAATTTTTCAAGCATACTTAGATCTCATGACATTAAAGTAACCCATACCAAAACTAGTTTGTTTATCTTTTTTCCCCTCAAAGAGGTTGTATTTGACGATTTAATTTCTTTTTTTTTTTTCAAAAGTAAATCCACACTGAGGTACACAGCCAAAATTTAATAAATCTTGTACTTACTCATGATACTCCTTGTAGTATGTGGCATTGATAAGTTTTTCACCCTCCATAAACAGATCCTCAGCTGGAGAGGGAACAATGATAGAAGAAAAAAATAATAATAAAAATTATCAAAAAACATTAAATAAATTAATTGTATGCTCTTTTCCCCCTGTGGGAAATAATTTATTATTATTATCATTATTATTATTATTATTATTATTGTTATATTTTGTATTTTTAAAAATAATATGAGGACATTAGCTGCAATGGGTGGCTAGTCTTAATCAAGTCGATAATATGAAAGCATAAGTACTTTTCTTATTTAGGAAAACAATAAATGAAAGTTCTACTTCGAAAAAAGCAGAGGATAATAATTATTATTAACAAAAGACTTTCAATTAATTTGAATCAATGATGCAGTCTTTATGTCCATGATAACTTCAATACCTGATATTTAAACCGTCCTTTACCTCTTGTTTTCCTTTTTTACTAGCCCCTTTTAGTCATGGTGTGTCTTCAAATAACAAAACATCCGCAGAGAATCAAGAGACATACCGTAATATCGAGCTCAATTTAAAAAAACTTAGCAGAAAAAAACGTTCAGGGAAGATCCTGTAATCCGCAATCAGGTGTTTTATTTGTATGTCCCCTTTCAATTCCAAGAAGGAGGACATTCAGAGTGGGAATTACAGTTTTACAAACTATTTACAAACTATAATAGTATTGTTTTTAGAGAAATAATTTAGAGATTGATCGCAATTACTAATACAGTATTTGATTTACAGACTAGACGTTGTTTTCGAAAGCAGTTTTAATACGCAAAATGGGTTATACAATGTTTGAAGTGTACTAAAACGAACAAACTATTATTTAAAAAACAAAAAAAAAAACAACAACTAAAATGTCTAGTAAACATCTTTTTTTTCAAATTTCAGGATGAAAAGAATCAAGTTCTTATCACAAATGTTTGGTTGGATCACGTAAGTAAATGTCACATGCATTGATTGTGCTGTTTGGACAGGTTATATTTTATTAACTTCAATTCCGTAGAAATATCAATAAATTTGTATGTGATTCAAAGTTGCACTGCTAAAGTTTATAATTCATGATTTGGTTACAATTTTAAAAAGTATAAATTAAGTATGAAGGTTAACAGTTTGCATCAGTTCTTATGTATTCTGCTGTGGTAGCAGCCTATGTATCAGCTAGTAGAATGGTATGACAAGAGATTTGTCATGTTCAGGTATATGTTCCCTGTTTATACATTACCGCGAATTCAGTTGGCTGTTCACTTGTTAATCTATAAAATCTCCTCGCTGTTTTTCTCTAGTTAAATGTAAACGCAAAGTAATATTTAGGTAATCTAGTACGCTGTCTTTCAAACTGACTTATATATGTGTGTGTGTGTCTAGATTTGCGTGCGTGTGTGTATATATACCGTTAATGAGGCTATTCCCCTAATTTAGCAGTTTTTTAACCTAATAATCCTAATGTATTTTGTCCTATTTAAAAATTATTACTCAAAAAATCATTGAACAAAATAGAATACTATTTGTCAAAGCAAAATGAAAAACTAGTTGGTTCTAGCTTCTAGTTTGTGTTGCATCTCTAATTGCACCAATTTCTCACATTGTACAATCTTAAACATAGATTTGCATAGATTGATTTTTATAGGTTTAAAAGATGTTACAGCCAATGTGTTGTAGTAATTTCTTTTCACTCCTCTAAATACTCAAAATGTATCAACATGAGTTAACAGTCTATCATTCTCTGCTTTAGCTTCTAACATTTTACCTTCTTTCTCCTCAGGAGTAAGCTCTGGTTCAGGCATTTCCTCTGCTCCCTCTTCCTCCTCAGCTTCATCAGAGTCTTCCTCATCTGCTTCCCCCTTCAAAACTGGAGGGAAAACAGCTTGGTCCCCAGCATTCCCCTTATTGGGTAACTCCTCTGTTGGTGAAGTTTCTCCAGTAACCGCACCTTGGTTGAGATCCTGGTGAGGTTGGTTCAGTGACTTGGAATTCCTTTCTTGATGCTGCACATTATCAGCTGGTGGGGGCACCGCCGGGCTTGAAGGGGCCTGAACTGAGAGCTGTTCAGTTTGTGCTGGTTCTTCGTAGGGGGGCTTCACAAGCGGGACTGGATCAGCAGGCGGTACCTGCTTGTGAGGCGGCTCTTGAGGTAACACCTCTCCAGTGAGTACTATCTCATCATGGGAAGTGTCTTGATGCGACACTTGTCTTCCAGTCGATGCTGGTGTCTGCTCAACTGGAGGCTGTGATGAGGAAGGAACTTGCTGAGATACACTACCTGGATGCTGAGGTTCTTGATGTTGTTGCTGCTGATTGGCTTGAACTTGTTCATGATGAAAATGCTGGCGGTGCTGCTGCTCTCCATGTATATGAGCCTCCCTATTAGAATGCTCATGTTGAACCTGATGAGCATGCCTTTGTTGGTCTAAATGTTGCTGTTGACTATGAACATTTTGGCCGCTATGGTCACCCCCCTGTTCATGTTTGTGTGAATGTGGTGGTTGTTGTTGTTGTTGTTGCTGCTGTTGTTGAGCATGTTGTGAGCCCAAATGTTCATGAGCTTGGCTTGAAAATTGATGGGAGTTCTGTAAAGTGCTTGCTTCTTGTTGTATCTCTCTATTAGTATGACTTTTTTGTTCATGATTAGGATGGTGCCTATCTGTCTCTGGGTGTTCAGGACTTATTGAAATATGTTGGCCAGTTGCCTGTGGAAGTGATTGTTGTTGTGGTGGTGGTGGTAGGTTCTCTGATTGCTGCTGATTGGCTTTCTGTTCAGAGTGCTGCACTGGTAATTGTTGATGCAGCTGGCCATCTTTGGTTATGTGCTGTGGTTTCTCATCTATTTCTTTTGGATTGTCCTCACTTGGGTCATTGTGGTTCAAAACTAAAGAAGAACATAGAATTTTCATTGTATTATAACCAATATAATATATTACATAATATATCAAGTAAGATAATTCACATTTTACATCATTATTTAAGGACATTAAGACAAACACCACAAAATTAAAAAAATGTAAGGGAAGCATGAGGAAAAAAAAACCAAAAACATTTTTATAAATGCATGAAAAAATGACACTTTAAGGCTGTAGTTATCTCTTTCATATTCCAACCATTTCCTTTTGTAAGAAAATGTACTCATGGTTTGTCAAAGATGACGAATAAAAATTACAATTGAAAAACAAAACAAACTAATATATCATTTAAATACGAAACAAACTTAACTAAGACAAATAAAAAAATATTAGGCTTACCCTGATGTTGGTGTTGACAATGTGCATGAAAAAATGACACTTTAAGGCTGTAGTTATCTCTTTCATATTCCAACCATTTCCTTTTGTAAGAAAATGTACTCATGGTTTGTCAAAGATGACGAATAAAAATTACAATTGAAAAACAAAACAAACTAATATATCATTTAAATACGAAACAAACTTAACTAAGACAAAAAAATAATATTAGGCTTACCCTGATGTTGGTGTTGACAATGTGTCACAATGAACAGAGTGGCACAGAGTAGGAGTAACACAGAAGCATTACTTCTGAAATTTGTTGTAGCCTTCATTGCACAACCAAGACAGTCTGGCAGTGGTAAAGATTAAATTTTTTTTTAGGAATTTCATACAATATTATAGACCCACATACATCCACCTTTCTAACATGTATTTTAAGGGCATGTGCTAGTATTTTTTTTAAATTTTCATTATTTTTCAAGTTAGGAACTTTAAAATGTGATAAATATAATTATACCCTAAGTTTAAAGAAAAAGACTTGAAATTTGACAGAAATGTATATGATATATAAAGGTTTTGTCAATAGCACTCTATGATAAAAACTTACTTTTATGAATCTTTAAAAAAAATTGCCTTTTTGCATTAAAAAATGAGTAAATACTAAAATCATACATTTTTGCTTTTTGTTTATATAGAAAAGTAATAATGACATTATAAATCTGGGTTGACCAAGTAAAGCCAATCTTCATCAATATTGTGACCAAGTTTTAGCTTTCTATGATGACAAATAGCCAAGTTTTAGTAGTTTTTGTGGAGAAAAATGCAAATAATTAAATTTTTTTTCCACAAATAATCAGCAAGCTCATGTCTTCAAAATCCTTCTTCATTAAAATAAAGTAAACATGAATCCCAATGAAATAGAAAACATTATATTTTTGGAATGGGACAAACCTCATGCAAAATATACATGTGATGTATGCATCAAATTAAAGGTCTTAATTTTTTTAAAGCTCGTTTTTCAGATGGTTTCAGTTTAAGCACTGCATGTTTTCTTGAAAAATTTTTAATTGGAAGTTTGCTATTTATAACTTAACATTTTTTTAAATTTAAAAGGTAATCACATCAATATGGCAATCAAGTATAAATCCCTTTTTTTCATCATTTCAAAACACAAGCGACCATGCTAGGTTACAATACAACAATAGTTGATGTACATTAGATTAAATAAATCAACACAGACTTTTTACAATTATAAAGTAGTGATGTATTTAGTGTCCATATTTTTAATACAGCCCTGTGAAAGTGAGAGCTTTTAAAATCAGATGCACACCATTCATGATAAAAGTTCTAAAAGAGCTTCTTTACCAAATAAGTTTTTTTTCTTGAACTATATATCTATATAGGCCCTACTACAAATGATATTCATTGTTTAAACATTATTCGGGACCCATTATTCTTAGTAGGAACGCATTGCACGAAATAGGAGAATTTTAATTACAAAATTATATCAAAACAACAATTTTTGCAAATGCTAATATTCTATACCTAAATGTGGTCTACAGTGCTACCAGAATAGCAAGGCTAACGTAACAGTAGACCCCATACCATTGGACAGAAATAGACCTAGAATACATCATTCTAAGCCTAATTGCTGTTATTGCATGGCCTAAATTAGATGATTTATAAATCTAGATCCTTAGACCAGGAGCTTACCTGTGTTTGGTTTCTAGATCTACCTCCCATATGTACATTTCGCATGCAGATCTTTATGTAAATCTAGTTGCGATTTATGAAATCTGGATTCTAGATACTGTAAATCTAGTTGCGATTTATGAAATCTAGATTCTAGATTCTAGATACTAGATCTAGAAATATATATATATATATATAGAATCTATTTGTCTGGTGTCTAGATCTAGATTAGATATCTATGTACGAATCTACTGAACTATTTATCTGGTGTCTAGATTAGAGTCTAGATGATGAACCTCTGCTTCGAAGTATAGATCTATCTATAGGTATTTGATATTTTCCTGACACAGATTTAAAAATCTATGGCTGTAAATCATCGCTCACCTTTCTAATTGTCGAATCTAGATCTAGAATCTAGGTGTAAAAAACCAATGTTATCCATCACTCGGTGTCAGTCGGCGATTCTACAAACATTGTTGTAATGTTGTTACCAGTCCTTTTTTCATTGGTTATCAATCTTGGTATCCCCGGAAGCTGTGCGTGTCTTTTACTTTCAGTTCATTCCTGAATATTTTGGTCCCTTTCGTTTTACAACGAAATCCAGCCAGTCTCTCATCATCATCATCATCATCATCATCAACAACAACAACAACAACAAAACAACAA
>RQTK01000362.1:76204-107420 GCA_003991915.1 Elysia chlorotica | reverse complement strand
CTGAATTTTTTGGTCCCTTTCTTTTTACAACAAAATCCAGCCAGTCTCTCAGTAATTCTTATATTTAATTTTTATCAGCATACATTTTTTTACATTATTATTGCTGGCAAGTTGCTGTTATTGTTTATTACAACAACAACAACAAAAAAAACAACAACCAACCAAACAAAAGTAGATTGCTTCACTTTGGTCAAATCGGAGACTTGGGATTTTTATTATCAACGACCATCGTTCTGCATGAATTTCCATTCAACCAAAGTTCAAAATATCCTCATGGTCCTCGGGGTTTCCAATGTAGTGTGTGTAAAAATCCCCGTCTCCGTCAACCTTGAAGCCCATCCTGCTATGCATGTCCAGGGAGAGGGTATTGGTGGCGAACACCAGGATTGCTACGTCCAGACCCTGGCTAAAGTACTGGTTGGCCAATAGGCTGGTGGTCAGTTTGCCCAGCCCCCGTCTTCTGTAGTCTTCATGAACGTAGAGGCGCCCGATGGTTCCGTTTTTAGTGCCCATCTCGTGAGCGACACACATACCGCTTCTCCTGGGTGGAGTAGAGGCGGGGTTTATGGGTGGGCACCACCACCAAGAATAAGAATTTTAAGAGTATTGGTAACAGTGATGAAAAATTAAATGATTATTATTATGTTCTGTGAGAGTAATTTGGATATCGATTAGTGAAACCACATAAAGTCTATCAGGAGAAGCGAATTAGCGCAAGTGGTAAAACTTTTCTCTCCCAACCGGGAGGTTTCTGGCTCGAATCCAACAATCATTAAATGTCCGATTGCGTCCCCCTACTGCCCGGGTCGATGTTAGTGTAATGTGACCGGTTGAGGCAGGAGTAATAGTATTGCCGTACTGTCTCTAGATTGAAGCAATAACATTTTCGTATGTGAATCTAGGGACCTTTTCACAAAAGTCTATATTGTGCTGACGCTGGACGTTTATTAACCAAGGAAAATCAACTTAACTACAACCGCCACCGCAACAGAGAAAATTTACCACCACGGCGAGCATTGGCCATCTACTGTGAAGAAAATAAAATAAATTTATCATTATGATCCGATGGTGTTCTGTAGGTATCAATTAGTGAGGTCACTGGGACCATGGGGTAGATCATCGGCCTCCGACGCTAAATGTCCGTGGTTCGAGCCTTGCCAATTTCGATCCCTACTGGTTTAATCGGTGTCAGTTTAATATCACCGGCTGAGACAGGTGTCATGGTATCCCAGCCCTGTCTCGTGTGTGGCAGCACATAAATTTGTCACACAGCAGTCTTGATGCACGTCCACAATAAAGCCTATAAAATGCTGATGTTGGACGTTAAATCAACTCAACAACAACTCAAGTCTTACTTGTCAAACAGCCCAACCGATGGGAACCTGCGAAGAGTCTCGCGGATGTAGAGGTCGGCGTTCTTTCTTGCATGATGCCAGCGTGACAGGATCAGATCCGTGTGGGTATCTGGGTCAAGTGCACGGGCTTCAAAACCATCCGGAACAGGCCTGCTGGATCATAGTCATTCTGTGTACATGAACTTGTATTTTAAATTTTAGGCCAAGGGTTCTAATCTTTAAAAAAGCGCAATCCTTCTCTGGCCATTTTTTTACTTTCAACGTAACTTCTTACCACCTAAAAATCCTAATGTTGTAAGTACAAATTTGCCGTAAGCTTACGACTCGCTTTAAGATATACGCACTTTAAGACTTATGAAGAGTCTAAAATCGAATTTACAACTCGCAACTTCTATACAAACAAGCCTGTTAGGCTAAATTACCACCGTACATTTTTAAGCCCATTTTCATTATCATTAATGTTCGCCAAGAGTGCAAGTATGTAGACCCTTTATGCGAAGACATAATTCAGAACATCTTGTTACAATCGGAAGAAAAAAATGAACCGAATGAGAGCGAGAGACACCCACGCCTACCAGCAAGGATCTAGATGATGATGATGATGATGATGATGATGATGATGATGATGATGATGATGATGATGATGATGATGATGATGATGATGATGATGTATGCCTTAACAGCATGGACCTGCTGGAAAAGAAGTCAGTCAATTACATGAGCGTTTTGTGATTCTAAGATTTAGTCTTTAATTATATATGATTTTAAGTATTTTTCTCAGGAACGCCGGTGGCTTATTTCGTTAGTGCTAAGTTGGAGGTCCGTGGTTTACATCTCACCCCCCACCCCCTTTTTGTTGGCTACAACGGAGTCTTACAGCAAAGGAATATCCCCACTTTTGGCGATAAGTTTGATACCATGGCGGTATGCTCTCTGAGGGTTGCCTCCCCTTGATTCGCTCACCTCCTGGATCGTTGTGGTGTTCCGAGTGCAGACAACTGGGGATCATAATAATATTGTTATGAAGGGATGAGGGAACAAGTGTAAGGAAGGGGTTATGATTTAGATGATTAAAGGCTTTTAAGTGGGGATATGGACTATGGCATTTATCAATTCGGATGGGCAGCGGAAGAATGGTAAATAATAATAGTGAGGAAAAGAGGGTGTGGGGAAGGGGCTTGGCTGCTGCTGCTGCTGCTGCTGCTGCTGCTGCTGCTGCTGCTGCTGCTGCTGCTGCTGCTGTGATGATGATGATGATGACGAAGATGATGATGATGATGATGATGATGATGATGATGATGATGATGATGATGATGATGATGATGATGATGATGATGATGATGATGATGATGATGATGATGATGATGATGATGATGATGATGATGATGATGATGATGATGATGGTAGTGATGATGATGATGATGGTGATGGTGATAAAGATGGTGATGATATTAACGATACTTGTTTTAAAATTCATAGAGATATGCATTGTCGACAAAAACAAACAAAACTATTGATAAGGTGGATATGCCGATGAGAATGAATTGAATCATTGTTATCGAAAAGCAAAGACAAAGTGAGTTTAGTGCAAAAGTTTGTAGCAGCAAGCCAGAAAATAAATCAGCCGCTATTGTTATGATTGATGCCGCATAACTAAAATCCAGGATTTTTCTATACTGTTTAAGAGAATCCTAACAAGCGAAACGATAAACATCGATTTTAGAACCAAAAAGCCAATTGCTCAATACCACTCATTTCTATTCTTTCAAAAGACAAGATTCACGTGTGAACGTGAGAATTGATTCATAACCCCTCATCCCAAGGTAAACTTTAAGCTGTCTCAGCAACAAGTCTACAATGTAATCTTATAGCTACAGAGATATAATCTTTTCCCTTTGGGTTTTCCCAAGGAATCATGACTGGAATGGTGGCCATTTCGAACATTAGGCTGGAAACATAACAAAAATAGTTTTCGCCTATGCGCAGATGTAAGCGATGAGCTGCAGAGATCACGACCGTGGGAAGGTTCCTTTAACAAATTTGTATCCGCTGCGTAGATTTTGTCCTGTGAGGCAACAGGCAATATCATTCTTCTTTCGCTTTTTCAGATGCGCATAATACTGCGAAAAAAAAAACAAACAACAAACAACAACAGCCGTTTTTGTGTTATGTTACCGACCTAACTCAGCCTGGTCAGCTCAGAGTACGATCTACTGAGACGTCCAGCACTGTTCCGTGTTTTCGGTTATTACTCAGGGCAGATAGAAAAGGCTGTCTGCGAACTCGGGATCATGGGACATTTAGTTATCTATGTATAAAATGCATTGTAAAGGTCTGAAACAATCCTTGAGAACCTAAAACTTTGTGGCGATAATTATATCCATTTAAAAATGGTTAATCTCAGGTTGCCTGTTTTGGTATTTACTTCAACCACTAAGAAGTCTCCTTAGTGTTTCCATTTTCCTCATTTAGTTTATTTCGCTTTCTAAAGGGAAAAGGAAAGACATTTTAAAACTAATACATAACCGTTGTCAAGAATAATAATGAAAAAAAAAGCTCTTACGATTAAAACATTATTATCTTCTTCATTGATTGTAGTGAGAACGCTTTAACTCACAGTGGAAGAGGATAGGCTTGGTCCAGTCCAAGTACCCAGGGGCGGTAAGCAGCTGCTTTAGGTGGTCATGTGAGGGAGAGAAGACACTGACCAGTGGGGGATCGTTGAAATATTGGGCGCACTGTAGAGAGGACAACAAAAACCAATAATATGGTGGATCTAGCAATAGAAATCAAGGAATTTGCTGAGCGACCCAGTCATATATTTTATGGATTGATCTTATTTTGTTGAATAGAAATTAATTTGTCGTGGCACCGAGCTAGATAGAGCTGCTTTTTCTTACTAACCCCATTGTCTTGAGAGAAGGGGTTTCGTCCCTCCCTTCTTTCTCATCAACCCCCAACACCTACACGTACATACAAATGTGAGACAACCTGGGTGAATCAGGCACGATTCGCATATCTATATTTTCATTTTCAAATATACAGGATTCTCCTAGATTCTAGGAATGATAGAGTCACAACTGTTTGCATCTCTTAACGTTAACCTGATGCTTCCAAACATGCTAAAACTAACTAAACAATAATTATCCTTATTTCGACTTGTTGCTAACTCACTATGGTTGCTTCTAATTATCCAATATCTTTGTTTCCCCACCAATACAAAAAATCCTCTAAGTACATGGTTGGTCGACGGTTTTAGTACATGTGCTAACTACCCAAGATTTGTGTGTCCCCACTAACCTCAATGTCCTGAGAAGAGGTCGGTCCTTCCCCGACGGCCAGGATGTTTGGCCAGCCGAGAGTGAGTAAGCTGGTGCCTTGCCATCGGCCATTGATGGTCTCCTTCACCACGCTGTAGATCTGGGGTGGAGGAAACGGTGCTGTTATGTTGGCTTTAACATCCAACGTCAGTAATATGTAGCTTATATTGTGAATGGGTCCGAAGGTTCACATCTGACAATTTTATGTTCTGCCACACAGAAACAGTGTGAGGATACGAGTATTCCTGTCCCAGCCGGTCACATATCACTGACATTAACTCAATCAGACTGGTACGAAATTGGATAAATTCATTTTTGATCCATTGTCGGTTTTGAATCGGACACCGTGCAATGGTGAGACTAACGCCCTATCATTTCGTAACCCTTAAAAAAGTATCATATCAATGTTCAAGGACTGAGGTGATTTAAAAAAAATCTATTACATTTTCGTATTTAAGAACTGTGGCCTGCTTGTGACTTGCAAAAGTGTTTTAAAATTCGATAAGGCTATAATGTTGTAGGTAGAATCCATCTTTACCAACAGAGACATAATTTATATAAGTACCAAACTTACTGCCAAGAGAAAAAAAACCCTGGAAGCAGCATAAATAAGGCGGTACACCAGAAGACAATATGAAAAAATGATTAAAAGAAATTAAACAAACGAAGAACTAAAGGATATCTAGAGAAAGTTCATTCGTTATCAGGCAGAATAAATTGTTTGACATAATTATAGAATCGACCTCATGGATTATAACAAGACATTATCATAAAAATATATATGTGTATATATAAAATAAAATATGAATAGATGAAATAAATTAAGATATAAATAGAGGGAATAAAATAAAATATAAATAGAGGGAATACAAAGCAGAGGATACCTTGCGCAAAACATTACGGTCAGTCGGAACAGTTAAGCAATGAGAAGAAAAACTCTATCATATTTTAATCAAGGCAACTGATAACAGAAAGACACGCATAGATATGATCGCCGCTGTCTGTAACAGATCAGTATATAAAGAAAAAAAAGGTGTTTCAATAAGACTCCCAAGCCAGTATTAATACACATACCTTTCGACAAGGTAAATTATTAAAACCTTAAAGTTTATAAAACATTTTTTCATCAAATATGTAATTCGGTTTAATCACCTGTAAAGAAACTAACCACACAAAAAATAATCTTACCTTAAAACTGTCTGGTAGATACTGTACCAACCAGTCTCTCAAGTCAGGTAACTCATCCGTTGTGACGTGGTGTAGGCATCCGTCCATTCTGCAGGTTTGACTAAAGTGCGTGTGTTTATTGATAGCCGTATGGCGTGTTAACTGATTAAGGTGTTGTGTGTTGTGTGCTTTGGCCTATTTTTATCTGTTTCCACATGTCCACAGCGTAGCACAGAACACAATGGTGCCATTCGCTAGACAATACTTACTTATTAATAGGGCTTAACTAATGGAATATCTACATGTTATCGCACAACCATTACATTTTCCTGTTATCAAGGTAAACTTTAGAGGTCCCTTGTTCCACTGAGAAACGTCACATTAACTTAAGGACTTTGTTAATCGCGCAGGCTGTGTGATTAGCACGGCGCGCTATCCTCGCATACAATTGTAAAAAAACACAACAACGAACGGAACTCTCCTTCGCCTGTGTTTAAAAAGTGTGTGCTTGGCGAAAAAAAGTTTTTCACCTGAGAATGAACCTTTTTTGTTTTGTTTTTTTGTTGGGGGGGGAGGGGGGGGGGCACATTTCAGTTGACGTTTTTTTTTACTTGAATAAATCATTTGAGTGTTGTGTGTTCCTTGCTTAATAAACATAATTGAGTTTGTTCTTTGCATGTGCATTACATGTACAAGTGCCTGTGATCAAATATGGTTGTGCGAGTTTGCAATGTGTCTCTATGGTATTCCTATGATACAGAGAAGCAGGCCAACAACTATAGAGGCTTTAACAGACGGAGCTAGACCTAGGGACCAAATAATGATGCGAGCGACTGAGGGAATAAGGTGAAAATAGGTTAGAAAGGGACAGCCACAAACCTAGGTCTAGCTTAGACCAACAGATAAGACAAGTAGACAAAGACACATTTTTAGACAAATGACATGGACGGGGATCGAACCCGCACCTTCTACTCGGCACCCATCGCCTTGCCAAGGCGAAGACCAGTGTGCTTAACCACTCTGCCATCGGCTTTCACAAAAATGAAAGCTCCTAGTAAGGTATTTATTAGCAAGACCTTAGTTTCAGTGTCTACAATGGGGTGGTAGAAAACGTTGTTACGGGTGCATTCTGCAGGCCAATGTTTAGTTGAGACTAATTGTTGCAGGCCAAACTGACTCTGCCTGCTGGCACCCATTATTGTATGTTTATCAACTATAAGTTGTTTGCATTGTTTTAACAGCGTATGTTTGTTAAGACAAAGCTTCTTAACTATAATTTTCAGAGAGAATTTGCAGGGTTCTAGATGGCATGGAAAACATCTCAGAGATAAAAAGACAGAGACAGGTTTTACTTTTCTTTTTTTTTTTTTAGTTTTGTAACTAATAATTTCTATGGAAAAGTACAATAAAAACTATACACAACATTTCAGCAAATTGATTTTTTATGACATCATTCTAATTCAGCTGAAAACGAAAGAACAAAACTTGTATTGCCTTTTATCCAGTTTCAAACTCACCATTATTTGTTTCTTTACATTAGGCGCCAATCGCACTATCACAATATTATCAACTTCACTTCAGCACAGAAAGCATGGCATTCAAAGCGACATATTTTGAGTTAGCAAGTATATTGAAAAAAGGAAAACATTTTATAAATATTTTCATATATTTCGCCTTCTCTCCAATAACATTCATCCAAATGAAATAGTTAATTAGTAGTATAATGTTATTGGCTCGATGAACCACTCAGTGTAAAGTTGGTATTCCCCTCGCCTTGAAACATAGTATCGCAAAAGCAAGAACGATCAGGGTATATCCTCCCATGACACAAAAGTTTCTAGTGATGTGGTCGAAAGCTCCTGGATAGAGGCTGTTAATGAAGTCATTTCCGTATACGCAATGCTCTGTTGATAGATAGTGATAGGTACAATAATGATAGTATTAATTGAAATAATAATGATAATATAATAATAATAATAATAATAACAATAATAATAATAATAATAATATTATTATTATTATTATTATTATTATTATTATTATTATTATTATTATTATTATTATTATTATTATTATTATTATTATTATATTAATAAAAAAATAATAAAGCTAATAAAAACAACAAAATAAAATAATAATAACAACAATAGCACCAACAATAAAAAAAACCCAACAAAAGCAGCTGCGAGAAGGCAATAACAACAATAACAACAACAACAACAACAACAACAACAACAACAACAACAACAACAACAACAACAACAACAACGAACAATAATGATACTTAAAATACAGCTTACTGCCGTCTGAACATGCGAGCTTGAGATCCTGAAATTCATTCGCTAGAACCGTCTCTGTGCTGTATCTGTGTATAGCAATATAGCCGATCTGTCTTAGAACTGTCGGCATCGTAGCCAGAGACCTGAGGAGAATTTGTGCACAAATTACTAGAGAAGACAGGAACAATATATATATTGATACAGAAAAGATACATTAAAAAGCAGAATAAAAGGTTTAGTTTGTTCAATAAAATCCATGCATAGATATATTGAGAGACTTTATAACATGTATGTGAGCATTAAATTATATTAATTTGAAAATAAAACCCAAACACTTCTTAGAAATGACTATATACCAAAAATACATATGAATAAATGCTAACATATTTTAAATGGTAATTTAAAACTATCCAATCCACTATATAAAGTTTTTTTTCTTCATTGTGAAGTACCATTGTACTTACATCCATTTCAATCGCTTATAATTTTAACCACTACGTCTTATTTAATTTCTAGTAACAAAAAAAAAAGATATAGATGAAAAAAATATCAAGTTAGAATAGAACAATTTTTTAATATTTTTCGTTCGGCCTAAAAGTACTAGACTTCGAACGTAAACTGTTCTTCTAACAGTACGAAATATCTTAACAATACAGCTCACTTTGCTTCTAAATGCACATTTTTTTATTTAAATCGGTAGCCTGCCTGTAGTATTAGGTAGTCTTGCACAAAACCAATACAAATTCTATACCTGATCAAACCTGAGCCGAAAAACGCCGACGTGTTAAACAGCAGAGCAGTTGAATCGCAGGCCAGTTGCACCGATCTGATCGTGCCCATTAACCCCACTGCCACCATCTCCCCGAACTGGGCCATGATGATGATGATGAGCATAAACATGGCAAATATCACCAGGTCATCCTTGAAGCCGACCACCCTTTGAAAAATATAGGAAAGTGAGTTGGTTTCTTACCGTCAACGTCCCAACAATAACGTCTAACAATTAGAATGTAAACGGGTCCCAACAATAACGTCTAACAATTAGAAATCGAAAACTGAGCTATTACGATGATCATCAGTGTAAAGGAAGTCTTTGTCGACCCTGAAACGCTTGATAAATGAAGGCATATATAACGATTACAGCAAGTAATAGGAGCATAAACCAAGCATACGGGTCCCAAGAATTACGTCTAACAATTTTAAGTACTGCAACTGAGGTATAGTGCGGGGAAACCAAGATTCGTGTACCGACACCAATTAAGCAGGAGGGCAAGTAAACGGGTCCCAAAACGTCTAACAAGTTTTAGTGCTGCCACTCAAATATAGTGCGGGAATATCAAGACTCATACCACGGTCAGTCACATTATTCCGACACCGTCTCAACCAGTAGGGCTTGAAATCGGACAAATACATTTTGAAATCAGGGACCTCCACAACACTCCGCTACTTGCACCATCGCTCCCCTCCTTCCCCCCTCCCTGATATGTAGTTTAGATGACCAACTTAAACATATCAAACATTCTTGAATTGGAAATCGAAAACTCTGCGATCACGATGATCAACAGTATAAACGAAGTCTTTCTTTGTCCTAAACGCTTGGTAAATGAAGGAATAAACAACAATTACAGCAAATAATAGGAGTATAGTCTAAACCAACACCGCAATGCCGTGCTTCAAGCCCTCGTTAGGCAGAGAAGGTCAATACTTTAAACACTTTAAAATTCATTTTGGAATCGGAAAAAGAAAACTGAAAGAAGATATGATCGCTATTTTAACCATATCAAACGCTACAAAGTCTTTCTTGAAGCCAAACCCATATGGTGAATATAAAAAACCCCAGAAGAAAATAAAACTCCTGTAGTTAAACTCTTGATAGTTTCAAAAGAGTCCTAAAAACCTATTTATTTACAATGCACTTGTCAGTGGATTTTTCCTCTTAATTTTTATTAATGTTTTTTTTATATGTGTAATTTACTTATTTTTCATTATATTTTTTTTTGTTGTTCATGTATCATGTCCTTTATGTGCAAAACTGTCTTATAATGTGTGTGAATGGCTGATAATTTGTTTCGTCTTAACTATGTTAATTTTTTTTAGTCTTTTTTTTTTTTTTTTTGTGCTTATGTTGGGATAAAGCGCTTAAAAATGATCTTCATTATTATTATTATTGATAGGGTTAATGGCGCTTTATTCATGGATCAAAAGCTTCCTTTTTCTGAATTTTTCTTTCTCAATTCCGTGTTACGTTGTAGTATGTAAAGTTTGTCTTCATAAAGTTTCAATAGCACATGAATTATTTCACATTAAAAGACTTACCAGTACAAGAAAGTGGAAAACAATGCACCGCTTATTATATTGAAAGGCAGGCTATGCACATAGTAGGCAGTCAAAAACGTCGCGGTTGAGTACATTCCGTCGTGACTCTCTCTGTAGTAGGTGTCTCTTAAAATCGGAACTGAAATTGAGACAACGAAAGCGAAGGAAGAGAAGAGAAAAAGGAGGGAGAGAAGAATGAATAAGAAAGAAGAAAAAATATTTTTTTTTCATGGAAAAACACAAAGCTTTTATTATAGTATAGTGAAGTAATACAAAAGGAATTGGATTTCCACGTCTTTCTCTTATATTTGGGTCTCTTATTGTTACGTTGTTCTTCTCTGTGAGCAATTTTATTTTTTTGCCAACCCTAATTTTTATCTATAACATCAGTAAACGACCGTAACGTTTTTTATAAATGCAGCCTGGCTAAAATCAAAGCCTTGGGTCCAGAATAATAAAGTTGCGTTGAAGTGATAAATGTCTATACACAAATGAACAGAAAAAATACTGATCAAAGAAAATTGACTTTTAAACAAGAATTGCATTAAAGCATATTAGATTTAAGTGAGTTCAGCATTCTGTAAACCATTTTGACGAGTACTGTCTAAGAAATGGTCCATTCACAAAATGTTTTTTGAACATAATCAATTTATGAAACACACCTTTTGGCCTTCTTCAGAGATAATTTCTGGCATTTTTATTATGTCTTTATAACTTTTATGAGAGTGACACTAAAAATCAGTGTTGAGATGTTGATCCAATAATTGATGTAGCACAATTGTGGTGAAAGGATTCTGATGAAGCGGAATTCAAAATTATGATGGTGATGATGATGATGATGATGATGATGATGATGATGATGATGATGATGATGATGATGATGATGATGATGATGATGATGATGATGATGATGATGATGATGATGATGATGATGATGATGATGATGATGATGATGATGATGATGATGATGATGATGATGATGATTATGGTGATGAGGATGATTCGGATGATGATAGTGTTGGTAATAATGATAATAATAATATTAATAATGATCATAATAATGATTATGCTAATAGTCATAGTAATGATAAAAACAATTATGTTCAAAAGGATATATGTAGTTATAATAACTATCATAACATATACAATAAGGATTACGACAAACATAACTCTTCATAAATGATGCTTATAACCTTTTCACAGCAATGATGTTTAACATTGTATAAAGTCTTTATGTATATTCTTCTGTTAAAACGTTATGTGTATTCTTCTGTTAAAAACGTTATGTGTATTGTTCTGTTAAAAACGTTATGTGTATTCTTCTGTTAAAAACGCTATGTGTATTCTTTTGTTACATACAAATCGCCACTGCGTTGGTGAGGGCCAGGTACGGAGAGGACGAGACCGCCTGGTATATGAGTCCCAGTCGGTCCTGAATCCCATCAACACCGTCTCCCACTCGACCAATGAATAAGATGAGGAAAGGAACGAAGAAGGCTTGCTGGACGAATCGACCGATCAACCGACTTCGCTCCCGCCACAAGTGGACATTCATACGCCTGGGATGGTTGAGACAGTATAATTATGCTTATGTGATAAATGTAATGATAAGATTCTTATTTTAATAAAACATAAATCTTACAAAGAAGCGCCTCTAATGGATGGCGCTTCTACAATGAGCTGTAGAATAGACATAATCCGTCGCATGATTGTGCTGACTGATAGAAACACATGTATTGCAATGACTCTGTTTTCACGCAACCAAAGATAGTAGGTTTTTCACGCAACCAAAGATAGTAGGTTCATTATCATCATCATCATCATCATCATCATCATCATCATCATCATCATCATCATCATCATCATCATCATCATCATCATCATCATCATCATCATCCCGTACAATGTGCCTGATGAGCTCTTTGTCTTGAGCGATCCTTCCTGCCTCGCTAAGCCCTCTTTGTAGCCAGTCGCTGATGTCGTCCATCCACCTCCTTGCAGTACAATACAAAACATAATTTTAAGGCTAGCCACTTCCAATAGTCATACACACAAAGCTCTTTTAAACTTGGCTTATCATTATTTTCCGACAGATTTATTTTAACAACAAAGTTTGACCAGAATAGTTTGGAATTGTTATTTTTTTTATTTTTACTTAACCTCTTTAACGCTATTACTTCGATCGTGAAGTATACCACCATAAATTAAACAAAAAATCTGATTATAAAGTGTATTATACATGTCTATATAAATATATGAAATGCGATTTCGAAAGAGTTTAGACGCCTAGCTAGGTGACGTATATAGCTTCGAGGTGGAAATCTTACCTCGATACCAAACTTCTTTACAACCTCTAGATCCTCAGATTCCGACAATACATTCACCACTCCCGGTGCCGAAAGCATAAACATATTAAAAAATCGATTTCATCATTATATTTTTTTGGTTTATTTCTAATGGAAACAGGAAAATGGAAAGTAATGTTTTTCAAAGCGAAGAGTTGAGAAATTTAGCTGAATCTACGTTCTGTCAATACTTAAAAGCATTCGAGGATTCCCACTCTGTGAACAATAGTCCCTTCTTAAGTATTCTGAATCCTCTTTCAAATGGTCTGAATGTTCTCCTATTTTAGGACCAAGCTTTTCTACTGCTATTGATTAATACGCCAACCAAAACCGTTTGGTTCCATATCCCTATCCAGCTAGGTAGCATAACCTGTTTCAAAATCGCGTTCCGTTTTAATCCTTTCCCTACCGAGTCTATGTTTTATAAAAGATGAACTCTATGATATTTATGATTTTGTACTCACTCTAACAAACATCGGAACACGCGAAACCAGGAAGGAGATTGGCTGTGAGTAGGCGGTGAATGGGCTTTGCTGACATCTCGATGAAAGGTTGTGACGTCCAAAGCATTGTTTTCTACCAGATCCTTATGGAGTTGGGATTGCTCAAAATCTCGACAAATGGCGTTCGCTCTCGCGAGAGTCTCTTGCTCGCGACCTGGATTTCTGCGGTCAACACTAGTAATATCGACTTTGTTTTTGTAGACGTAAAAAAAAATTAGGTGTGGGGAGAGGAGAAATAGAAAATCAATTAGATGAAAGAAAGCGATAATTGTAGAAATACAGAGATTTTGTTTATCCTTAAGCTATGAAGCGCCACCGCATTAAGGTTAAGGAAATAATGAGATTAAATTGTATCTTTCAATAAAGGGCACAGTATACGCTTTCACGCACGGGGAAGTTACTGTAGGAGTATTTTCCATACGAAATTAAAACTAAAACTTCAAACAATAACCAAAACAAATTTAAGCACGTTTCTCCATGCTGAATCTCACATAATTTTGAACGGGTGGATCTAGTTCTTTTTATGAAAGCATTATAGGATATTTAATTCCGTTTATAGTTGTAAAGTTTTGTAATTAAATCGATTATTTTGTGTTTTGTGAGTGAAGTGATTGTTTACTAACATCAGAAAAAACACTAATAACTGCCTTAAAAAAGTATAGATGATAGCCCCCCCCCCCCCCATATTAACAAAAATATGTTATATTTTTAAACTGAGAACTTTTTAGCACCTCAGTGGTAAAAATGGTCTATATCATTTCTAACCGTTAAAGATATAACAGTATTACATTTCTAAATGCCATTATATCTTTAACTTCAAGAAATATTTATTAGAACTAAGCTGCTTAACAAGTACTTTTACAACAAAGGTGACAACTTTTTAAATATTTCTGACAACCATCTCAAACATCAAACGTTATCTCTCCTTCTTACTGTAGACATCGCAAGGGTTTTGATTCTTCGGACACGGATGACCAATACTTGTAAAGAAAGGCACCATCTGAGAGGGAGGGCCTAGGTAGGCTAGCTGGCCGCTGGTCAAGATCGCTATCTTGTCCAGCATGTTGACAATGTCCGAGCGAGGCTGGTGCACGGTCATCAGAATAAGCTTGTCTCCCTTGTGAGCCAGCTCCACCAAAGTGGACACCAGGTGTCGCGCCGTGAACGAGTCCAGGCCGGACGTAGGTTCGTCCAGAAGAACAATCTCTGTTGACAAAGAAAGACGACCAATACTTTTTATGGGTGACTTCTATACCAAAAAGGTCTGGATGCCTTAGTCACTAGGGCCTATATAGCTAAATTTGTTTCCGCCAGAGGGTAACACGAAGGGATCAAAGAAGGATGAAAGTCTCACTGATCAAAGTGGTCCAATTAAACCGACGCTAACCTAAAGCGAAGGTAAAAACAAAGCGGCAAGAGTGGGGATATGGAATTTGAATCCTTCCGACAAGGAGAATCGAACGCCTCTCTAAAACAACGTTCACCCTCTCAAAAAATAAAATAAAAAAGAAGAAAAACATTTTTGATCGCACAAACTTTTCTTTTTTTTACTAAACTTATACCTGAACGACCAATTAGCTCAGTATTCTTTGTTAGTTAAGTGAACTTGCCTGGATCTTTTAAAAGTTGTACGCCTATTGTGATCCTCCTCTTCTCTCCGCCGGACACGCCTCTAACCACTGCGCCACCAATTCTGCTATCTGCCACATGCGTGAGGCCCATATCACACATGACTCTCTGTACCTAGTAAAAGAACGTAAGGAATTCTCAAATACCAAGCCTATGTCATTATGCAACTCCATGCACTCGTTGGTCTTCAGATCGCAAAGGAGTCTCAATACCTAAGCTTACATTATAAAATAGTATATTGTACATAGGTCTCCTAGGGGTAACGAAATATCCAATACGGCGACGCAAGCACTGTCTGTGAATTGAACCTCGGACCTTCTGTTTGTCCATCTCGAGCGCTGTAAACTGGGATTACCGGATTCGTTTGCCTGTAGCATTGTGTAACCACAAAAATACTTGAACTTCTTTTCTATAAATACACTTTTTACCCCTAAGTTTTGAATTTATGTATGATCAAAGTAAGTAATAATCCATTATTTTATCCATATTGAAAATTTAACCAACTCAAGTCGTTTTAAAACTAAAAATGGAGTTAATTCTCAAAATACTAAGTAAAAATGTAGACAATTTTCCAATGGATGCTGTCATGTGGTTTCCACGAATATAGCAACTATCACCCACTGGTTTGTTAGGTGTCAGTATAATGTGACCGGCTGATACAGGAGTCTGCCCGAACTGTCTCTTGTGTGGCAGCACGTAAAATTGTCAGACGAATAGTTTGGAACTCATCATCGTATAGGATCCTCATTGGAAACATAGGAGAAAGATTCTCTTTCACAAAGTTCCTAACCACAAGCATCGCACCTTTTGGTCAATCTCCTCCATCCTGAGCGAGCCTGGCAGTTTCATGAGCGCCATGTAGGTCAAGGTCTCCCTCACTGTGAGGGTGGGCAGGAGCCGGTCCGCCTGCAGCACGTAGCTGGCCTTCTGTCTCATCATGGCCCGCCTGCACTGCTGGTGTTTGTAGCTGACCACGCCGTCCACCTTGCCCTCCGCGCGTCCAGAGATCACGTCCAGTAGAGAGGTCTTGCCTGACCCTATTTTGTTTGTAAAATGTAAAGTGTTTTGCGTAAAAATGTTGAAAAAAAACTAACAGTTTATAATAATCTATATACACTTTGTAAATAATTTAAAACTAAATATTTTTATTCTATCTTTTTCACTAATATTATGGTGAAAAATTATAATAACCCTGATTTGTTTTCTTTCTAAACAACTCCATAACATACTTGGATTTACATAGAAAACTATTTTGCAGAATAGACTGCGACGAGACTCAACTACTAGAACCAGTTTCAGGCAACATAAGAAAATTCTGAAGACTATAAAATCCTCATAGCGACTGCATGCTGAGAAAATTGTATACGTGTATGCATAACCCATTCTCTCATGGTTTGGTCAGTGTCAGTATGGTGTGACCGTCTAAGATGAAAGTCCTAGTACATATACCCTCGCTCTGTCTCTGTGTGGTAGCAAATGAAATGGTCTTTGAACCCGTGGCTTAAATGTTGACTGGCTCATTCTTGCGGCCCAATAATAATGGGATGTTAATATACAATTTGCTTCTGCCAAACAGAGAATCTAGTGAGTGGGTTGAGCTGATATGGGAAGCCACCGAAGGGGAGCGAACTGGCTCAAGTGCTAGAGCGTTGGTCTTGAGATCGGGAGATCCGCGGTTCGAATCACGATGGGTCAAAAATCTATTTGTCTGAATGCAACCCCTACTGGTCGGATCGGTGCAATATAATGTGATCAGCTGAGACAGAGGACCAGGCCTCCCTGCCCTGTCTCGTGTGTGGCAGCACGTAAAATTGCAGACGTCAGTCATGGGGCCCGTCCACGATATAGCTTATGTAGTGTTGACATTGGACGTTAAGCAACAAAACAAACAACCCTGCTGCTATCCCATTCACGATACCTTCAATTTAGCGCTTAAATTAACTCAATTCAACACTGCTGGTATAGAAGTGGATATCGCTCACTGGATCTTACCAGATGTGCCAACAATCGCTGTGATTTCGCCCCTGGTGAATGTCATGGAAATATTCTTAAGAACAATCTTGGACTTGCTAAGCGGGCTCCTGTTCCACCAGTGACCTGGTTTTTCCTTCACCTGGAAATGGTTGATTGATTAATTGCTTGAAAATACGAGATCTTCATTGGCCGAGGGGAGTAACAACTCTTCAGTCACTCTCAAAGCTTTAAGTCTTTGAGTTGGAGTGCAAGATCAGTGTTTTATATAAAATTTGTATGAAAACATATGCTCTTTAACTGTGAATTATCTTTGTAAATTAAAAGAAAATTATGATTTCAAATTAAGGTTTTTATAATTTCAGCAGAAAAAAAGATTTCTATCAAAATAGTTGGGTAAAATGTAAACACCCCCCAACCCAAAACAATAATTATTTTCAGCATGAAAATTTCCATCAGAATAAGAATTTAATACAAATGTATACATTAAATGACGCTTGAACGTTCTCTACAGTCCAAAACATAAATTAATAAATATTAAAGATATTAATAGGTTACTCTTCTAAACCCATGATAATCTGTTTTTGACCACCAACCGTGTACGTAAGGTTAATGATGTTTAGACTCGTTTTCCTGTCGGATAAACCACGGACTAAATCATTTTCAGGGGATTCTTGACCGCTGTCTTTATCCGCGATTGGAAAGATACTTCCGCGAGGCTGGTCGTCTCTCCTTGTTTGTGTGTTTTCGTTTGAGTCGAAATAGTTGTCTTTGTCAGCTTTTGTGAAAGTGCCGTATCTGTGGTGAACACTTCCATCATAACAATGTTGTGATCGGACTGAATCGCTTGGTTGTAGCAGTCTTTCATCATCCTGTAAAATATCATCATCATCATCATCATCATCATCATCATCATCATCATCATCATCATCATCATCATCATCATCATCATCATCATCATCATCATCATCATCATCATCATCATCATCATCATCATCATCATCATCATCATCATCATCATCATTCGGTCCGCCTGCAGCACGTAGCTGGCCTTCTGTCTCTCATGGCCCGCCTGCACTGCTGGTGTTTGTAGCTGACCACGCCGTCCACCTTGCCCTCCGCGCGTCCAGAGATCACGTCCAGTAGAGAGGTCTTGCCTGATCCTTTTTTATTTGTAAAATGTTTAAGTAAAAATGTTGAAAAAAGTTAAGAGTTTATAGTAATCTATATACAGTTTATAAATAATTTAAAACTAAATATTTTTATCCTATCTTTTTCACTAATATTATGGTTAAAAATTATAATAACCCTGGTTTGTTTTCTTTCCAAACCACTCAATAACCTACTTGGATTTACACAGAAAACAATGTCGCCCAATAAAATTCAACGAGACTCAACTACTAGAACCAGTACCGGACCACATGAGAAGATTATGAAGACTCAAATGTCCTCATTGCGACTGCATGCTGAGAAAATTGTATACGTGTATACATAATGTTTTTTTAAAAATAACTAAACCCATCCTCTAATGGTTTGTTTAGGGTCAGTATGATGTGACCGTCTAACCCGTGGCAGTCTAGAGGATGTTAAATTAAAACCAAACAGACAATCTAGTGAGCGAGTTGAGCTGAGTGTTATGCTAGTATTGGGGGCCACCGAGGGGGAGCGAATTGGCTCAGGTGCTTAGCGTTGGTCTCCAGATCGCGGTTCGAATCCCACGATGGGTCAAAAATCTATTTGTCTGATTCTGCCCCCTACTGGTTGGTCCTTATAGTTTAACTTGATTGACTGAGACAGAAGACCAGGCCTCCCCGCCCTGTCTCGTGTGTGGCAGCACGCAAAATTGCAGACGTCAGTCATGGGGCCCGTCCACAATATAGCCTATGTAGTGCTGATTTTGGGTGTTAAGCAACAAAACAAACAAACAACCCTGCTTCTATCCCGTTCATAATATCTTCAATTTAGCTCTAAGATTGGACTTTAAAGAAACCCAACTCAACACTCCTGGTATAGAAGTGGATATCGCTCACTGGATCTTACCAGATGTGCCCACAATCGCTGTGATTTCGCCCCTGGTGAATGTCATAGAAATATTCTTAAGAACAATCTTGTCCTTGGACTTGCTAAGCAGCCTTCTGTTCCACCAGTGACCTGGTTTTTCCTTCACCTGGAATGGTAAATAGTTATTGATTAATTGCTTGAAAATGAAAGATCTGACTTGGCGGACGGCAGTAACAATTCTCCGGATACTTTCAAAGTTTTAAAGCTTTTGAGTTGCAGTGCTAGGGTACTGCTTTATATAACATTTGTTTAAAAACATATGCTCTTTAACTGTGAATTATCTTTGTAAATTAAAAAAAAATAGTATCTCGAACTCAGGTTTTTATACAGTATCTATAAAACATGTGATTTCTATCAAAATAGTTGGGTAAAATGTAAACACCCCCCAACCCAAAACAATAATTATTTTCAGCATGAAAATTTCCATCAGAATAAGAATTTAATACAAATGTATACATTAAATGACGCATGAACGTTCTCTACAATCCAAAACATAAAGTTAATAACTAATAACGATCTTAATAGGTTACTCTTCTAAACCCATAACAATCTGTTTGTGAATACCAACCGTGTACGTAAGGTTAATGATGTTCAAATTCGTTTTCCTGTCGGATAAACCACGGACTAAATGATTTCCAGGGGATTCCCCACCGCTGTCTTCATCCGCGATTGGAAATATACTTCCGCGAGGCTGGTCGTCTCTTCTTGTTTGTGTGTTTTCGTTTGAGTCGAAATAGTTGTCTTTGTCGGCTTTTGTAAAAGTGCCGTATCTGTGGTGAGCACTTCCATCATGACAATGTTGTGATCGGACTGAATCGCTTGGTTGTAGCAGTCTTTCATCATCCTGTAAAACACCATCATCATCCTCATCATCATCATCATCATCATCATCATCATCATCATCATCATCATCATCATCATCATCATCATCATCATTATCATCATCCGTGTTCAAATAAGCGACGTTAACGATGCTTTATGTGTTGCTCTTTTTATCAAATTTTTATATCCAATTTTTTAAAAATTTCCGTTGTGGAAAAGAATTGTTAGAAATGCTTGTAATACAATACACGTTGTTTTTTTTTGTGATATACAAATGAACATAATGAAATGTAATTTTACCTTGTGTATTTGTTGTTTTGTTTTACCGATTACTTATTATTTGCAGGTTATGTTGCCGTATGCAGTCCTCTCAAACTACGCCTAAGTTGATATGGGCTGGGCAGTAGTACACGTTATAGCGCGTAGCCAACACTACCTCTTCAAGTTGTGCCATTAATTCCTCACACAGGAAAACCCTTTTCATGTACGTGTTAAAAAATTAACGCAATTCACTGAGTATGATCACCTGAAAGAGTAAAGTTTAAAAAAATTGTATTTCGTACTCACCCTCTCCATAATTTTAAACAGAACAGCTCTGAATTTAACAACGGAACTTGAGCTGTTGCTTACGTTACCACTCTCTTAGTCTTAATTGCTCAGACTGTTTTAAAGTTCTCTTTTTATCAAACCAGGCCCCTGTAGCACGATTGGAATGATGCCTTATTATCTATCGACGTACATGTATATATTATGTTTAAAATCATGGAGTGATTGCAAGGGTGCATACAATTCGACTGGCGCTATAAAAATCCAGTTAATGTCATAGAGTGAAGTTGAAACAGGATAACGTTTGTAGCAATCAGTCGTTGATGCACATTTTATTTGACACCCTTTCTAAGAAGATTCGGAGAGATTTTTTTTTTTAAGATTAAATCAGATAAAATAGGGTAAAATATAACTGCATTAATCCATATGGGATATTTGTCTTGGTAACAGAATAATAAATTAATACAGTGTTGGATTCTCAATGAATCACATGCGATGAGACGTTAGTATTAGAAAGTCAATATCTGTTGAATAAACTTAGTACATGTACCACTGTTGGTATCAGTCAATCTTTATCATTTTGACCCACTGACATGACCACACAATAAAAAAAGGTCTACTAGAGTGCTAGTGGCTATGGTTAATTTGTATCTGGTCTTTACAGTTCCGTTTACGCGTCCTGCCTAGCATAACACACACCCAGCTTTTAATCTATACTAGTCTTTTCTGGCTACTATATCACACATAAATATTAAGTATGAAACAACTCTTAATATTAATTATTTATGTATCTTATAAGGACATTGTATATCTCGGAATGGAATATGGCTGTCACGTTCGATACTTGTTTCAATGTGTCTTGATATAGGGCTCGCTTATAGATAAGTCTCAACGGATATCAGCAATAGCCTTTAAAGCTATCTCCACTAAATCGCCGAGATTTATTCTCTCCTACTGAACTGGTATTGACTTATGATAAGATAAAAGATAGAGATGGACAAAAGTGCAACTGCACTGCAGTAGCAATTGATTTGATTAATGTGTACAGTTAGATATGAGACCAAAGTTTATATAAATGACGAGGAATTAATATGTAATGAGCTTTAGACTTGGAAATCGTGGATGGGGTCACAATTAATAATGCTCAAAATTAGTGAGAGAATGAAAATAACACTAGTTTTCATGTATTGTGCATCGACCTTAAAAATTCAAAACAGCACTGAGAAAGAAAATGCTATATTCATATTGTACGAATACGTCTCTTGTCGGTAGATCACGCCTGGAAAAAAACTCTTTGCTACGTTTTGAGAGCCTGTGTGCTTTGGAGAATGAGATAAAGTAAAAAAAAAATATAGAAGAATAAGAATGATTGAAAAAGGACATTGTAACGTAAGAGAAAAAGAATGAAAAAAAGAAGAAAAGAACAAGAGTGAGAAACAGACATTACGATATGGGTTCACTGACAAGCATAAGGTTACTGTTCAACGCCAGACTATATTGCGGACGGACCATAAGACTCAAGTCTGACAGAAACGGGGTCGGGAGCCTGAGACCACTATTTTAGCTTGTCATCTTCTACAGACGTTGACCCATCCAGTAGGAAACGAATCGGATATATAAATTTGTAACTGATCGCGGGAATCGAACCGCCGACCTCCCGATCTGGAGACCAAGGCTCTATACCTTGGACCAGTTCGTCCCCCCCACTCACTTGCTATGGGTTGACTGACTTGAGATCAGCAGTTCAATTCATTAGCTGATGCTGCGGACCCGAATCTAGGTAGGGTTCTTTGTAAAGCCTTAGAAGGTAGAATGATAGTTATTGTAAGCTAGGCAGATAAATTAATTTTTCATTCCCTTACTGTCTTTTTGTTATTTTAAGAGAGAGAGACAGAGAGAGAGAGAGAGAGAGAGTGAGAGAGAGAGAGAAAGAAAAAAGAGAGTGGCAGAGAGATAGAGAAAGAGAAAGAGAGAGTGAGGTAGAGAAAGAGACAGAGAGAAAGAGAAAGAGAAAGAGAAAGAGAGACTGAGAGAGAGAGAGAGAGAGATAGAGAGAGAGAGACAGAGAAAGAAAGGCTGAGAAAGAGGGATAGATAAATGTTTTGTTTCACTCAAGAAATGTCAGTCTACCAGAGACTGTCTATTATTATACGGTATGTACACAGAGTTGGCAGAGGCTGTAAACTCAAAAGTACAATCCTCATAAAAAAATCATGTACACCCTGCTGACAAATCTTCAATAAACCAATTCACTTTCAATCAGCTACTCTTGCCTAAATCATCGTAGTTTCCTATTTTGCATGATCTGACGATGTTCTGTTTTTTCAGATTTAAAAATCGAATGTGTCTCACCTCACAAAGCGAACAAAGCCACACTCACAAATATAAGCAAACAAAATTTAATACTTACCCATAAAATTTACAAAATACGGCTTGGATGTCAAACTTTTAAACGAAAGATAACATTGTGATGCATCTGCGTCTTCTGTTACAGACCATTTTATTTAACATTACAACATTAAATAGTGTACGAACAGATTTTACAAGAAACATTTGGGTAAAATATAAGATACGATAAGTTATAACTAAGATTCTTATGTGTCTATTTCTGACTTTGTCGATCACCGTCTGCACGTGTTCTTAGAAACTCACTTTCTCCTCGATCTCTGCTAGATTTGCGGAACCATAGATCTGGATGATGGTGACTGATTATCCCTTCGAGTTGCAGTAAGAATCCTTGATGATACAGGTACCCAAGATAGTAGTACCCGCATTGCCACTGGTGCCAGAAGCAATGCGACTCCATGTGTGTGTGTGTGTGTGTGTGCTTGACCTTCTTTATATCCAGAGTGAGATTATGGTGTTTCCATCATGTACTCTTGTTATTCCTGTCCCTGTCCATCTGGTCTCACAGATACCCGATATTTTCAAGCCTGCTTATTTCTTGGCATACTTTCGTCGTTCCTCCGGTGTCAAAAAGGGTTCTGATGTTCCAGGTTTATGTCATGATCTTTGTTTTGGTCGTCACAAGAGTTGTCGGCACACCGGCTTCCCGAAGGCCTTTACTGGTGCACGTCATGAGCATTACAAGAGAGGACTCCTCCTCAACCAAGCTGGCTTTGTGACTTTTGTTGCGGTTTCTGTAACAGTATTTGTATGAGACATGGTTGTTGACCCCTTGCCCAACTCACAACCTGGATTGCCAATGGGCGTTCTTAGTTTGGTCTCTAGCTTTCGACCGCTCTGGCTTGGATGACTCTACCAGGAGACAAATCTCCAACTACAGCTCTAAAGGTTATCGAGACGCGCAAACCCACAAACCAACGGCAAGTTTTTACTCTTTAGGAAGTTATATCATACTTTTCCCAGATATTCAGCCAATGCTGGACATTTGCTTGCAAAGAGGTACTTTTTACATAAATTATCTTTAATTGAACCGATCTTGATAAAATAAAAAGCAAAATAAACTATGACCAATTATGTGCCTTTGTAGCATTTAACCTGTTTTGTGCACAACACTACCTGTCTTACTTGATCACCGCTGTCCACTCTCAAATGGAAACATAAGCAGATGGGTTCCGGGTGTGTATTTACTGTGTAAGAAATATATATGAATGGTAATCAGGGTAAAAACACTGTGTTAAAATATGCTTGGATGGAAAGAGAAGGGTTAAGGCAGTCTTGCTTTCCAACTTAATAGACTAGAGCGCTGATTTATGGGCCCAGAAAACGAGGCGAAAATTTAGCAAGGGATCTCCGTCATAGATATATTTTTTGTAAGGAAAACGATGGAAATTTCTTTTGTATAAATATCCAAATGGCGATCAAAGGATACCTCAGATAATGCTGTAAAGGAAGCTCTGTTCAAAATGAGAAAATTAAATTGGGATCGAGCTGTTCCAAGAAAATCCAGTTACAGTAAAACCTAACCACTATCTACGCAGGCCCACGAGTTGCCTGTAGGTAATATGTCAGAAAATACACCGCATTTCTTTTGAGTGATCTTTGAAATCAGATTCCAGAGGTAGGACCTCCTACATAATTTTACATAGCATAACCGTTGGTACTGGCGTAGAGAATATACCGATCACTGATCGATACGTGAAAAAAAGACATGCGTTTATAATAATAACCATTATTACACGCAACAGATTTGTAATACGAAGAACACTACCGGACATGATCAACGTGTCGTGAATCTCCTACAGTCACCAGACAACACCTTAAACAATGCAGACCTGAATTTACAGCCCAAGGCAAATACGATGATGTTGATACTTGAGTTCAACTGACTCATGAGCATAGACACCATCGAGTTCAGAGCAAAAAGGTAGCGGAGCGATCCATCCAAGAAGTACTCTTTCACTATGAAAGTGGCCAGAATGTGGATCATGGTCGGCGTAGTGAACACCACAAATATCCCAGCAACGCCTGCAACCACTTTCGCGATGCGCTTTTCCTTGTCCGAGAGGCGCTGGGTGTGATCGCTGCTCACCCCGGGCGTTTCCGTGGACCATAGAGTGGCGGGCTGAGCGATGCGCCGCCTCCAAGCGCTGTTCCTCCTCATCTTCACTATGAGTAAGGCTGTGCAGAGGGTGACGCAAACCCAGGAAAACACAGGAAAGATCAAGCCGGCCATGAGTTTCGTAAACTGTTGAAGTCCGTTGTCTTTTGGTGGCTCATCTTTTACGAGATTAGAAATAGTTGTGTTTATCTGTGAGTCGAAGTTATTATTGACAACGAATGAGAAGAAGGTAACCACAGCAAAAGAGCCGCCGATGGTTAAGATAGTGATCAAAATGACTACGACGACGGTGCGCGTAATGATAAATTTCATTTTTGTCGGGAAAACCACACACAGACAGCGTTCGAAGCTGATCCACGCCGTTATGAGAGCTGTCGTTATGGAGAAAGCTCTTCCTATAAAGTTAGCAAGATAGGAAAGTAGGTTGTCTCTGATCTTGGGACTGACACCTCCCACAGTGGATATGCCGCACATCATAAAAGCTACCACACAGCATAGATCTGATACGGCAAGAGCTGTGCAGCTTATGTGGAAGGTGTTAGACCAGCCCATTTTAGCGAATACTATGAGTGTCAATACGTTCCCAGCGGTTCCGATAAAGCCTGTTCCAATCAAGGCCCACGATAGAGCAGGCCCAGCGCTGTGAAACACGCCCTCCAGATTCTGAACCCATGTATCCTGAGTCGGTAAACCAGCTGTTGATCCATTCGCCCCTTCACTTCCATCGTGATGCATTTCTTGAAGCAGGTCAATCAAACAGAAATGGAGGACACAACCTGAAAGACAAAATCGAAAAAAAAGTAGATAAATTACACATCATAATCATTTGGTCTGTTGCTGTGGGACTTTCTTTAAAAGTCCTTAACTTTTTTTTTTACCAGCAGAAATGGCTCTCGAAAGATAAACTTTACATATTCATTTTGATCTTCGTGAAATACATCAAACTAACACACCTTCAGTTCTGAGACAACTGGTTTGAAATGGAAATATCTAATCCTTATATGTAATTTTTGGTTTTCCGACTCTTTTACAATCCTTAAGCACAACATGCACCAAGAGTAAAGACTATACTAAGAGAAAGCTCCCTAGCAAAGACTTTTACTGAGGACAGCGCCCAAGGAAAAAAAGTTATGCAGTGGCTAGAAAGCGATGCTGTGAATTACGTCTAACCTTATTGGACGAAACACGACGTTGTTTTGTTGTAAAAATAATTTTATATTTATTTGTTTTTGTTTTGATTTGGCGTGTGCTTTCTTACAGGACGTTGTTTTTTTTGAAAAAATTAATATACTTATCTGTTATCTTGTTTTAGCGTTCCCTTTCTTACTCCATTTTCTGTTTCTTGAATTTAGGGCTAATGGAGTTTCTTAAAAAATAACTTCATTTTAAATTCTGAATTTACAATGGCCAAACCTTCAATTAAACTACAGGTGTCTTGAAATCAATATTTATTTTCCATTTTACATTTATTAGAAAAAGTCAGGCACTTAAATCTCATACTAGCTGAAAATCTCCACCGTTACTTTTGTACTCTACACATAGGTATATCTTAAAACGGAACTACATTTCTTGTAGGTTCCCCCTCTTAATCGCATTTGCAAGTATTTTGTGTCATTCTGATCTGGATTCTGTTGCTGTTAGTCTTCTCGTTTTGAGAATTTGAAACACGATTTCAGTACCATCTCGCATTACAAAAGGAAAATAAATTACACGATTCTTGAATTAGCTTTTAGACAAACAATTTTTTTAATATGTAAAAAGACATTTTAAGAATAATAAAACACGCTTTCGGTATGGTAGAATGTATTTTTAATGGATTAAAATCAAATCTACTTAGGAGCTCACATTTGTTTATTCTTTTAAAGAAGCGTTTACGTTGTATTATCAAAATGAGGTCGAAACAATTGCATTAAATTGAATAAGTAACCTTAACACTATGATCAAACATAAAAAATAATTTGGTGCCTAGTTTTATCATTAATAAATCAAGCAAAGTTTAAAACAATACAAAATGTGCTTATCTGTGCAACAAAATCCACAACTTGTCAGAAATTGTCACCAACTTTTAAGATCTTCTCTCTACAAAAATACTGCCTAACTTCTTTTTCGTGCCCTAAGCATTGAAGACAAAATCTTCAATGATAACACATTATGTAGACACAATACGTTTTCTATAAATTATTTTCTCAATAGACGCTTTGAGAAAAAAAAAAAACCGGGACCCATAGGGAACGAATGCGGTAGGTAAATGAATCTGTACCTGCGTCCAATCATAACCTTACCTTTATCTTACGGAGCCAATGATCCTTTCAGAAAATTTCACGGCTAAGTGCATGGAATGCGTCACCAGTTATGGTTGTATAAATTACAAAGCCTGTAATGTGTAATGTTTTTTTGAAACGATGACAGGAATTTCCTGAGACTGTCACATGCTTGCCCGAATCATGTACGTTTCCTAAAGGCCCACCTTTATTGAAAGTATTTTAACATCCACAAACACCTTTTAAGTCGGCATACACATTCAATGTCCACGGACTTCAAAGACAGATTATAGGAAAGAACATACCGATGGACGCCGAACAGGTTGGTCGTCGATTTAAAAGCTGTTATGTCCAAACGTTGTCATGACAACACTGCGTGGTAGGGGTGTTGGGGATGGGGCGGGGGTGGAAGAAATATTGTTGTGTTTACACGAAAGACGATGTAGGAAGACTGGGAAGCTTTTTAAAAAAACACATTATTTTTTTAAACGTGCACGAAATACACCAACTTTAATAGAGAATGATATTTCATGAAAAATTATCCCACTTTGTTGGAAAACATGATTTATGTTCAACAAACAAAAGCCTCATAGTAATAGGGAATGGGTCAATTCAAAACGGTACTTAAGTAAATACCATAGAGGCATTATTGAAAGGAATTTCACTCTACAATACTATATAGATATTTTTGTTTTGTACATTTTGGTGCAACAAGTATCGAAATTGGTCAAAATTTAAATAACATGAATTTCTATTCTTAATACGTCGTTGTTTTTGTTTTTTGGTAATTTGTTTCTGTTGGCCCTTTTCACACACTCACAAAATCAAATTTTTTTTTATTTACTTCCAATTTTGTGTGTGTACTCGAAAAGTGCTATACTTTGAACTCAATTTTTCCAAAACTCTAGTAAATGAAGATGTTGAGTAAAATGTGTTTAAATACGACGAAAAATTCTTTTATGCGTAGTTTTGCGCAACGGAAAAAATGATTTTTGTCACACTTTGACACACTCTAAAACAGTCAAATATTAACCAATATTTAAACTGCCTGTATCGAATTGTTGAAGAGAACAAGGGCTATAAGATGTGGTGCTCATTTTTGTATTAAAATGTTAACAAAACAGCTATTCAGCTATTTTTCCTTTAAGACAGCAAGTAATAAAATTTTAAATTATTGTTATAATTAGACGAATCAACTACAAATACACTCCTAATAAATAAGTGTACACAAATGAATGTAAATCAAGTGCACAATACTAACAAGAAGAGACAAAATCTGCTCTAGATAACTATGCCTTTTTGCATAACATAGATTATTAAAGCTTACGATTAAGCTGTAAGAACTTTGTCAGTGTATATGAAGTGTCCATGCCCCCCCCCTCCTTTTGTTTTCTGTTCATCGCTCCAGTTGTAATTCAATCATGTACTGTGCTATATCCTCTATTTACGCCTTACATAGTCATCTTACGGTAACGGATATATTGTGCCCATGATGTCCTAAGACCATTGATACATTATACTAGTAACAACGGGGAATTTTTATCTCTCTGAATAGTAAAAGCATACAAAGTGTGCACAAAAAGGTTGGTTAAAAGTAAAGGTTATATGCAGTAGTTTAAATCTTCGCGTTCATCCCACAGCATTAAACTGTTGAGGATGAGTGGTTGGCAGCTCCGACGCAGGTCTCATCTTTGGACCCGCAAGTTAAAAGTGGATAATGGTCTGAATGATTTTCTATGAGTTGTTAAAACTTTTCTCTATATAAACCTGGAGGGGATTTGTCCTTCTAGAAAGCTGCCAGGTCAAGAATGCTTCCTGGTCTTCCCAGCGTCGATGGAAAGATTTCCGAAAATTTGTCTTCTTCAATAGAGTTAGTGGCTAAGTCGATTTCAAGAAGGAGCTTCTAACACGGATTCCAAAGGGGAGAGTCGCGTTCGATGAAGATTGGAATTTGTCTAGAATACTTGGGTGGAAAACAGGGTGGAACGCAGAATTGTCAGGGTGAGATTTTATATTAATAGCATATTTTAAGGATAGTTTGTTTCTTCTTTCTGACAAGGAGGGTTCGTCTGCAGCGACGTAAAGGCTTTCTACCGGGGTGGTACGAAAATCCAGTTTAGAACGTATCAGAGAGCGATAGAGATAGTGGAGGAACTCTGTATTATACTCCCCACTCTGTCCCGGATAAGGTTCTAACAAGGAAAAGTGCGTTTTGACACTTTTTCTTCAGATCTTTCAGGTGGGGGATAAAGGGCAGTTTTTTGCAAATATAACGCCTAAAAATTTTGCTTCTTCTTTTACAGGAATTGTTTGGCCGCGGCCGATGTAGAGATCAGTAGGAATCCCTATGAAATTTCCTTTTATTACAAAAACGAACAGCTATCGTTTTCTGATGGGAGAGTTTGAAGCCGTTTGTATCTGCCCATCTCTGAAGAACGTTGAACTGCAGTTCGAGTTGTCGCTCTATGATTAAAATTGCAGAGGCTCTGTAGCAGACGACAAAATTGTTTCCGCACAACGAGCAGTTTACATTGTTTTTCAAAGTTAGTGAATTATTTTGTATGCCAATAAGAATTGACGAGAGAACGCTGCCCTGGGGAACTCATTGCTCCTGATAGAAAGAGTCAGACAGAGAGGATCCAACCTTTACTTAGAACTGTCGATTAGCTATGAAATTTTAAATGAATAATAGGAAGGTTGTCCTTGCATCCGATACTTTTAATGTGTTTAGATATACCATACTTATACAGGTTGTGTCATAAGTTTTTTTTAGGTAACAGGAGACAGTGACCATGTTCGTTATTGTTAAAAGCTTCTCTAATAAATGTTTCGAGGCGGATTAAGTGATCCACAGTACATCGTTTTTCTCGAAATCCACACTGGAAGTTGGATAATAGATTATTAACTTCTAAAAGCCAAGATAGTCGTTTCACTATAATTATTTCGAAAGTTTACAGAGGCAGCTTGTTCATGCTTTAGGTCTATAATTTTGTAGGTTTTCAAGTCTTTTCCAGGTTTTGGATTGGGGATTACTGTGGTTGGCGCCATAACTATGGAAAGGTACCCGACGCTCGCATTTTGTTAAACAGCTGTAATAGAATTTCAAGAGATCGAATTGGGAGATTTTTTAAAATACTTTTTTATGCATGAGATCCTCACTTTAAAAAAAAACCAAAAAAAACAAGCAGCATGTACACATTTAACTCAATGTTAAATTAGGAATTACTAATAAAAGTGTTTTTTTCACACAGACAATAAAGCGGCCGTCTCCTTCAGAAGTTATAGGTGCACATTTCGTTTGTAGAGAATGTTTTTCTATAGTCTATAGAGCAGTCTGGAGAAAGTCAACCGGTTTTTACTCAGACTGCTCTTTAAAAGTTTTGAAAATCCTCATCACCATCCTCCTCCTCATCATCATCATCTTCATGTTAAAACTTTTCTCTATATAATTATGGAGGGGTTTTTGATGCGCCTAGAGCCCAGATCAAAGTGTAGATCTATACCTAGACCATTGCACCGGTCGCTCAATTTGTCATGTTTTACAAAATTTATTTTTTACCCCACAAACAGCACATATTTTACTGTTAAAACAAGGCATAGTGTGTAACTACTAAACTAAGTTCATTTAAAACCTTAAATCCAGTCAGAAAAAATTGACTTCTCAGTATTTGATGAGCCTAAATAAAACAATAGCTTCTTAAATCGCTCATTGGAGTGACAGAAGAAGAAAAAGAGTCTTTGTATTTGTAATCTTTTGTTCAGACATTTTTATAAGTCATGAGAAAATTTATATGGAGAAATATGTCAGACCATTGCTTTAAAAAAAAGGTTAGGGTTAATTTTATTTTAAAATGATTGTACAATTAATAAGACGTTTAAATATACACACACATATCTATTATATACATGTTTCCATATGTATAGATGACGAAATGTTCAATTTATCACATCATTTTGTAAAGACAAATAACACACATATAATAACAAGCGAGATGCAACGAGCGTTACATATAAAAAGATGGATAGGTAGATAACGAGAAAGAGAAATGGAAAGGGGAAAATAAATTTCAGATTAATCTTTAAGTTCACACAAATCAAAATAACGTATAGAGTCAA
>RQTK01000362.1:63578-75361 GCA_003991915.1 Elysia chlorotica | reverse complement strand
TGTTTTTTTTTTTTTTTTGTTCGCTCGTTTTCAACAAAGTAGTGCCACTTTTCCTCATTAAATGAGACTTAAGTCTTGATCCTAAATATGAGCAAAATTAACTTGAAAAACTGTGAGTTGCATCTATATTCTTAGTCTGTTGAGCACCCTCTCAATTTTTTCCAACAAATGCACTGTACACAATGAATGTGTACTAAAAGTATGAACTTGCTTCTGCCTACAGATTATTTAATAATTGTTCACAATCAATAACATTTTTAGATCATCTTCATATACATAGAAAACAAAATTGATTTATTGTTATTCAAGTTACAATTTGTCAGTAAGAACTACAGGAATACGGAGTGAAGAGCAGAAGTAAAAACAGCCCTGCTTTTGTAAAGTACAAAACCATCTACGGGAACTCCCGTTACTATTGTGAAATCCGTAATATACTACTACTAATAATAATAACAACAACAACGACGACGACGACAACGATGATGATGGTGATGATGATGATGATGATGATGATGATAAGAACTATAACAGTAACAATAACAATAATAATAATAATAATAATAATAATAATAATAATAGTAATAAAATATCAATAAAAATGATGATAATGATAACAATAGATGACATTTACATAACACATTTTATCACCCTTTGAAGCTGTCTTTAAGCGCTTAACATAACATTGTTCTTTTTTTTTTAAGACGAAAAAGTAGCATACACACTCACACAGAAACATAAAAAAAAACACGCCCAAGTTGCAACGTTAAGGGAATTGCGTTTTACGCATCTCTTTTAATTGATGACTGATTTTCACTTTTCAAGTTGGATATAATTGCATACATAAAATTAATATGGTACGATACTAAAATTGAAGGATTTAAACATTATAGTGTAGCATTTCTGATAGCGGTAAAGAACTAGTGACTGTCGGGCTTTGAGGTTAGGAAGCCTAAATCATAAACTAATACCTACACACAAAAACAACAACAAAACAAGCAAACAATGAAATAACATAGAACAAAAACGTCAAACAGCATTTCAGTTAATGACAATTCGTTGAAAAAAACCACTGACATAAAACGTTAACGTTGGAAATTATGGAGACCTGTCACAAGGGTTATTAAAGCATAAAAAACTCAATTTGACATACGGGGACGAAATTGTTTTTCTATGACAGAAAGAGGCCAAGAACACTCAAAGTCAAAATGTCGCATTGTTAATCGTATAATCAAGTCCATAGTAACCTGGTGGTATAGTTAAGTCCATAGTAACTTGGTGGTAAAGTTAAGTCCATAGTAACTTGGTGGTATAGTTAAGTTCATAGTAACCTGGTGGTATAGTTAAGTCCATAGTAACTTGGTGGTATAGATAAGTCCATAGTAACTTACGGTTGGCAGAGCAGTCAAACTTAAGTCCATGGAATTCATTCGCCACCACAATCTCCGTGCTGTACTTGTGAACAGCGATGTAGCCAAGCCATTTCAAGACCGTGGGCATTGTGGCAAATGATCTGTCGGGATTATCAAACATAGAGTACATGTATTTCATTGTCCCACATCGCTAACATCTTTATGTTTAACATGTACTGTTATATTAGCCATTATTGCACATTCAGTGCATATTCTGCATTTAAAAAGTGCTAGAAATTAAAGACAGACTTATTTATACATCCGTCCTGGAAACAGAGGCAATGATAATAAGTAGCTAACTTTCTTAGGCTTTTACAATGACTTTCACCATTTCTAGCTCCTGCACATAAACATCACATCACTTAGGTACTACATTACTTGTATTGGCAACCCTGCCTATGATAATTAAACTGTATAAATGGAACATATCTAAGTCTTCGTTATGTCTTCGTTGCGATGTTGGTGATGCTGATATTGCATTTCACTTTATGCAAAAAAAATCGACCCCCCCATTTAAATATACACCTGTATGAGGGACATGCAGATGATTATGAGCATTTTTTTCCTAGATATATCAAAACTTATATATAACTTACTAATATAATACGAGTGCTTTTTATGACTTCCCTTCATTAGCTTTTAGTACGTGATTATATTGTTCTACATTATCAAAACACAATTTTCAATGCATAATTATATCAGACATTGTAAACCAATTTAATAAACTATTTCATACAATACTTTTTTCCATTTTGTAATATCAACTCTCATAGATTCTGTCAAATTAATTTCTTCTGGTCTGGAAGTACCTTTTTATAATTATGTTTGTAATTATGACGTATGGGACAAAGGCCTTTCTTTGAAAAAAAAATGAATTTCACTTCAACGGGAATACGGTGACTCATGTCTCAGACGGTCACGATATACTGACACCAAACCAAACAGTAGGGGACAAAATCTGATCAATGAATTTTTGACCAATGTTGGGAATCAAACCAGGGACCTCTCGATTGGGAGATCGATGCTCTACCACATGCGTCAGTTCGCACTCCCCCCAAATCACTTTTAATAGAAGAGAAGGCAAACCTGAGCAAACCAGTGGAGAGAAATCCCAAACCTCTTGTATAGAAGAGAAGGCAAACCTGAGCAAACCAGTGGAGAGAAATCCCAAACCCCTTGTAATAGAAGAGAAGGCAAACCTGAGCAAACCAGTGGAGAGAAATCCCAAACCCCTTGTAATAGAAGAGAAGGCAAACCTGAGCAAACCAGTGGAGAGAAATCCCAAACCTCTTGTATAGAAGAGAAGGCAAACCTGAGCAAACCAGTGGAGAGAAATCCCAAACCCCTTGTAATAGAACAGAAACAAACCTGAGCAAACCAGTGGAGAGAAAACCCAAACCGCTTGTAATAGAAGAGAAGGCAAACCTGAGCAAACCAGTGGAGAGAAATCCCAAACCTCTTGTATAGAAGAGAAGGCAAACCTGAACAAACCAGTGGAGAGAAATCCCAAACCCCTTGTAATAGAACAGAAAAAACCTGAGCAAACCAGTGGAGAGAAATCCCAAACCCTTTGTAATAGAAGAGAAGGCAAACCTGAGCAAACCAGTGGAGAGAAATCCCAAACCTCTTATAATAGAAGAGAAGGCAAACCTGAGCAAACCAGTGGAGAGAAATCCCAAACCTCTTATAATAGAAGAGAAGGCAAACCTGAGCAAACCAGTGGAGGGATATCCCAAACCCCTTGTAATAAAAGAGAAGGCAAACCTGAGCAAACCAGTAGAGAGAAATCCCAAACCCCTTTTAATAAAAGAGAAGGCAAACCTGAGCAAACCAGCGGAGAGAAATCCCAAACCCCTTGTAATAGAAAAGAAGGCAAACCGGAGCAAACCATTGGAGAGAAATGTCAAACCCCTGGTAATAGAAGAGAAGACAAACGGGAGCAAACCAGTGGAGAGAAATCCCAAACCCCTTGTAATAGAACAGAAACAAACCTGAGCAAACCAGTGGGGAGAAAATCGAAAGCCCTTGTAATAAAAGAGAAGGCAAACCTGAGCAAACCAGCGGAGAGAAATCCCAAACCCCTTATAATTATATAGAAGAGAAGGCAAACCTGAGCAAACCAGTGGAGGGATATCCCAAATCCTATGTAATAGAAGAGAAGGCAAACCGGAGCAAACCAGTGGAGAGAAAACCCAAACCACTTGTAATAGAAGAGAAGGCAAACCTGAGCAAACCAGTGGAGAGAAATCCCAAACCCCTTGTAATAGCAGAGAAGGCAAACCTGAGCAAACCAGTGGAGAGAAATCCCAAACCCCTTGTAATAGAAGAGAATGCAAACCTGAGCAAAGCAGTGGAGGGATATCCCAAACCCCTTGTAATAGAAGAGAAGGCAAACCTGAGCAAACCAGTGGAGGGATATCCCAAACCCCTTGTAATAGAAGAGAAGGCAAACCGGAGCAAACCAGTAGAGAGAAATCTCAAACCCCTTGTAATAGAAGAGAAGGCAAACCTGAGCAAACCAGTGGAGAGAAAGCCTGAGGCCGAGAAGACCAGTGATGTGGTGTCGCTGCTCAGCTGTGCAGATCTAAACACGCCCATCACCGCCACGGCCATTATCTCCCCGAACTGGGTGAGCATCACACACACCAGCACAAACATACCGAACGCCACCAGGTCGTCGTTGAAGCCTGCCACCCTGTGGGTGGATTAAAAAAGATAAAGCAAGGATTAAGGCATTTGTTTTGAAAATGTTCTAGATGGATTCCTTTTAGATGTCACTTAGCCTAGCCCTACTTAAGAGTGATGTTAAAGCCGTTTTCTGAAGAAAGAACTTGCGAAAATTTTAAAATATTATTAATGAATAATATAGCGAAAGGCTAACGGAAAATTCACGCACTGTCACAATGTGAACTCAATGTATTAAAAATGGTTATGGGTAGAGGTGAATGTTTCAGGTGACCCCACCTTTTTCCGTTTAGCCCTTTAAGTCATCTTTTTAAAACTGAAGACAGCTAATAGTGTACTTTATTTGCATTAGCATTATAGACCCTGAATGATTGCTAGTAAAAATGAGAATGGTTTTTTTTCTCAAAGCTACAATATTGGGTGTTTATAACAATGCTTTCATCATCATCATCATCATCATCATCATCATCATCATCATCATCATCATCATCATCATCATCATCATCATCATCATCATCATCATCATCATCATCATCATCATCATCATCATCATCATCATCGTCATTGGTAGTATCACTGAAATAATATGTTTTTTACATTTTGATCAAAATAAATTTATTACATAGTTGTATGCCAAATTGAAATATGAATACTTGTATTGGTTGTTTTTTTCATCAACAATTAGGCTAGATTTATCCTTAAAATCTTTTGTTCTTCCTTTTTTGCGTCATTATTAGTCCCGGTGTTACGAGAACTCTACTACAGAGAAACGTCGGACGGGATGTATTCAGCAGCCACCTTTCTATCGGCCTACTTTGTACATATTCTTCCCTTCAACATACTCAGCGGCACCATTTTTGCTTCATTTCTATACTGGTAAGGTTTTTCTTGTGTTTAGCTTTAACTTTGGGTAGAGATAATTTGTTTTGTTGACAGGATAGCAATAATAATAATAAAAATAATAATAATAATAATAATAATAATAATAATAATAATAATAACAATCAACAACAACAACAACAACAAGTAGGCCGATAGAAAGGTGGCTGCTGAATACATCCCGTCCGACGTTTCTCTGTAGTAGAGTTCTCGTAACACCGGGACTAATAATGACGCAAAACAGGAAGGAAACAAAACGGGTTTGAGGATAAATCTAGCCTAATAATCTTGTTGATGAAAAAACCCAAACGCAATAATTCATAATTCAATTTGGCATACAACAGTGTGATATGTTCGGTTATCAAAATACACACATGTTTTACATAGTTTAGTATCACACTAATATATTATTTTAGTGAAATTAGCCTTTTAATTCAACACATTTCTATAACTTCATACATTTTTCTTATTTTTAATAAAATGCATATAATTTTTTTTATTGTTGAGCACTGTGAGCCTCAGCATGTTGGCGCAGAGCGCTATGGAAATAAACTGTATTACCCTTTATTATTATTACTAGATGTTGGAAATCCGTGAAGATTATGGAAGATTATGGAATGGAAAAAATGAAGGATTGCAGATACATTAGAAATATGCTAAAACTCAAGACTAAGTTTCTTCATGTTTCTCTAAGAGATACACCATGCTGTGAAATAACGCTTTTAAGACATCATTGAAAACGTTTAGTTTGCTATATCGTTTCGTATAAAAATTGTTTTAGTTATAAGAAAGTTTACCCACATGCTCCTAGTTGTATTAGAGTAGCTCTGATGATCCACACATTCTAACGAAATTGTGCAGTGTGCGCGTTAAAATTTTCACGCACTTGCAAAATTTATTGCAATGACATAATTCGTTTAAATCAGAAAATCCGTAATTTTCGATATAATATGTTTTAGTGGTGCATATAAATGTCAGACGCCTAAGAGTTTCTTTCTCAGTTTTCGGCTCAATATGCTCAAATGAGGAAAATTGAGTGTGTTTAAATATTAACTTTAAGATTGTGACAAGTAATTTTATCACACTTAACTAATGCATCGCGCATTTTTGTAGCATTTTATGTGTACCCGGCAAAAATCCTTTAGCAAAAATCCGTTACATATCAATTTTTGGGCGTAGCTCCATTATAACAAGATAATTTTTTACTTTAAACCTTTAATGTTTTTGAATTTATGTTTACTACCCCTCCACCTTCTCAGTTTCTGCCTAAGATTTCAAACTTTGTCTGATGAAAAAGCACGCAAGACAGTAATTCAGTGCTGTCTTCAGTGACACTGCGACCAACTCTAAACAAACGTCCACGTAGTCTAATAAAAATATCTAGACACAAACATAATACAATCATATTGAATGTTAAAATATAAGTTAAGTGCCCTAACCTAGGGAATTGATAAGAAAAATAATAAACTCGATTACTTCCCGTTCCATTCAATACAAACCTCATGTCGGTTATACACGTCACTAATTTTCTCATAAACATCGTTGTGACAATAATATCACGATCACCACCACCAGCAACAACAAAACAAGAACAATAGCACCAAACTGTAAACATACATCTGGCGAGGGCACTAGTGAGTCCCATATATGCCGGTGCCTGAGTCGCCTGGTACAGCATCCCCAGCCTGTCTTGAATGCTGCCGAGACTGTTGCCCACCCGACCCACGAAAAGCACGATGAACGGGACGAACATTGGCAGCTCGAAGATTCGCCCGACCACGGCACTTCTTTCGCGCCACAAGTGGATATTCATACGCCTGGAAAAAGAAGTAAAAACTTTTAAAATTATTCTTAGATGTCCAAGAGACACTCTTATGCAATTATTATTGCTACATACTACAGAACAATATGCATCAGTGTTGAAGCCAAAATTACGGAACACAAATATTACTTTTTTATTAGAATTAGATATACATTTTTGCGTTAATGAATTTCTTTCCATCAATGAACAATGCGAACTGATGGTTATGCTATTTAAGATTGTGCTGGAACTGAAAAAAAGTTTTATTATGCAGTTTTGACCTCTAATGTGTGTTATATTTATAATCCTTATTTTCTACTTAAGTTATATCAGATGCTTTGCCGGTACTATCTTAATGGTAATACTTAATGCCTTTTGAAACTCACGACCCTCATAACAAATATAGAATATTTAGCTTGTGACCAAAGCAGGTTCATTTCCTGCTTTAAAATTAAAATATCGATATCATTCACACAAAAATGGTAAATACGTTTTGGGTTTCTTTTAATAGTACTTGTTTAGATTGAATTTAATTCAAATAAATCAAACGCTGTAGTATAATAATCGAAAATTGCCTCAAAACAGAATGAAGTACCACGGTCTCTTCTCTTTTTTTTCTAAGCTTAATTGTAACTAAGAATTAAAATATAGAAACAACTTCGACTTTTCGAATCCATAGTTAAGTTTCAATTTTTGAGTCAAATAGAGAGAAAAAAATGAAATCAACTCGTTTTCTTTTAAAGATGTCAGCACGACGTTGTGGTTATAGTTGAAATCTTATTTCTAGTTTAAGAAGAATTTATTCCTATTGTGTAAACTTTAATTCAAATAATATAAACGGTATACAAAAATACGTTACATGTCATTAAATGACTGTCTTTTATCAAATCAAACAATCAAACATAATCATTATTCAAACGCTTTCGACATTTACGCATAGATTGTATCAACGTGAAACAAAAAGAACGGTTCTTACAAGAGCAGACAATGAAAAATCCGAAGCCAAGACAGGGAGTCATTTCTTTTTGAAGGCGTTACATCATAGTCGTCGTTATAGTGGAAGTTCAGGCCGGCTGTAATCGTGTTTATCATGTTTCCCTGAAGTTCAGACCTAGAAAAAGAGTTACAGATGCTCTGTGCCTGTCTCAGGGTGGCCTTCTCTCGAGTTGGGTTCCTTCTATCAACGCTGGTCACATCCACTGGAGGAGTTAAACAAAAGGAGGAAAGTTAGAAGAAATAGTCTTACCGTTTCTTGGATTTGAATATGTTAAATGCGCAGAGAATTAGCAATGAATCAGAACCTATCAAGGCAAAGCTTAGCCGTCGTGCAATTTTTGCCATATTAAATTTGACAGCAATTAGTAATTTCAGAAAGAAAAAACAAACAACTTTCAGATTAGTAAAAATGGGCGCTTTATGACTCTCTCTATCTCTCTCTTTTTTCTCTATCTCTATCTGTCTCTGTCTCTCTATCTCTCTCTCCTTTTTTATTTATATCTATCTATATATTATCAAACTATTTCAAAGGGGGATAATTTCCCTGGAGCTCAAAATCATCAGCATACTATCCATATAACTAGAGTCATGAAAATTATTCGCAACCAATTATTGTGCTATAAAATAGTTAACTGGTCCCATTCTTTTAAAACCAACATTTAGTAATATACTTGTCGATATTTAGTAATAATAATAATATATGATTTGTGTTCATATATGTCTTTGTCATTTCATTCAAGAAAAAAATGACGTTTTATTTTACTCAACGTGCACCCGATATTTCAAAAGATCAAATTAATATACGTTTTTAAATCAATAACACTTAAAACACACTCACAATATATATCACATGGATTCTCATTGAGTGGACATGTGTACCCTATGCCAGTGAAGTATGGTACCATCTGAGAGGGCGTGCCCAGGTAGGCCAGCTGACCACCGGTCAGTATGGCGATCTTGTCCAGCATGTTGACAATGTCCGACCTGGGCTGGTGCACTGACATCAGGACCAGTTTACCCTTTTTGTGTGCCAGATTTGCCAGCGTTGAGACCAGGTTCCGTGCCGTGAAGGAATCAAGGCCAGAGGTGGGTTCATCCAGAAGAAGGATCTCTGAAAGTGAATGTGGAACAAAATAAAACACCTTTAAACTACGAAGCTGGTGTTTTGAATTGAAAAAGCAAAAAGGAATAGATTCTACAGTTCGTTTCGAGGCCATGCTTATTCAGTATTCACCACTAAGTATGTCTGTAAGTAACATCTCACTGAATCGTTATGTCTGTAGATTGTAGTTTTGTAACCCTGCATGTCTGTAATTAAAGGCCTGTTTACACAATGTATCGGTAGAAACCGGTTTGATAACCGCATCTATGTATAAATGATTGTCTGTTTAAACAATAATGTCTTCAAAGTCTAAGTTTAGTGGTTATCATAATGTAGTATTGATATAGCTCTTTAAGCCCACATGCCCCTTTCGTGTTTTTAAGGAGAGTTTAAAATTGGTCTATAAATGGAAAGAGGGTATTTTTTTTTTCGTTTTCCGTCATGTTTTGTCCTTTTACTGGCCCCTTTTTTGGCCCCACATTGCGACTGGATTTAACATCCTCTGAAAACATGTTTACGCTACGTTCTTACCTGGATCCTTAAGAAGCTGCAGACCAATTGAAATTCTCCTCTTCTCCCCTCCAGACACGCCCCTGATCATTGCTCCGCCTATCCTGCTCTCGGCGACGTGCTTCAGGCCCATCAGTTCGATAACGGCCTGCACCTGATGTATCGAAAGAAATACAGTTTCAGGTGTTGTCAATGACTGGCCACAAAGTAGGCCAAAAGAGGCAGAAAGGGTAGACTAAACGTGGAAACACAGTGGATGTCGCACCATCTCGCCGAAGATTTTAAATTAACTGAGAGGCTAACCTCCGTAGAAATGAAAAGCCAGTAATATGATGATGATGATGATGATGATGATGATGAGGATGATGATGATGATGATGATGATGATGATGATGATGATGATGATGATGATGATGATGATGATGATGATGATGATGATGATGATGATGATGATGATGATGATGATGATGATGATGATGATGATGATGATGATGATGATAACTGAGAAGTTGATTATAACGATTTGATCGAGATACAAACCTTTCTATCGATCTCATCATGTGTGAGCGAGCCTGGCAGTTTCATGAGCGCCATGTAGGTCAAGGTCTCCCTCACTGTGAGAGTGGGCAGGAGCCGGTCCGCCTGCAGCACGTAGCTGGCCTTCTGTCTCATCATGGCCCGCCTGCACTGCTGGTGTTTGTAGCTGACCACGCCGTCCACCTTGCCCTCAGCGCGTCCAGAGATCACGTCCAGTAGAGAGGTCTTGCCTGATCCTGTGTAGAAGTGTACGTTGAATGAAGATGGGTAAAAGGTGGAGTTAAGGCGCGTGGAATGGGATAACTGGTAGTGATACTTATAATATCTTAACCTTAATGTCTGACATAATCATTTCAGGGTTGTTATGTTATCCATATCCCCTTATCATTCGTTGGTAATTTTTAATGAGATGGTGAATAATTGTCATAATACGAGTAGTTTCATCGCAAAAAGCTTACATAAAATCTCTAGGGAGTTTTCTTTTTAAACTTTTTTTTATAGTATAACATACTCATTATTATGTGACGAATTCAAATTAACAATAACATATTGTACATTCACTTTTACCATAGAGCAAAACCTCTTTATTTTTTGGTGCACATCAGTTCGTATACTTAATAGTTCACATCATTTTGAACCCTATAAGTAACACATTTGAAAACAGAGCCATCTAAAAATAATACGTTTACAAAAACCAAAAATACTAAATTACAATCATCATAACAATGATAATTATATACAGAGTAGTGTAATATAACAAGTATCATAGTGTCATACCTGAAGTACCAACTAAAGCAGTTAGTTCCCCCTTGTTGAAGGTCATGGTCAGGTTGTGTAAAACTTCTTTTGACTTGGCCGGTTTAAGAAAGTTTCCCGTCCACCAATGTCCTGGTCTTTGTTGTACCTACATCAAAGTACAACCAAGAGATCAAAATGGAAAAAATAGGTATTTAAAGATTTAAAACAATTAAACAGTAGGCAAATCATAAAGGTAAAGTTCACTAAACCAAGATCTAGATGATGGAAAGGATTTTATTTTGTATTAATTTAATTTTCGAGTTAAATGATTATATTGAACCCTTCCTTTAAAAATACGTATCATATTTTTGTATTAATGGATAAACAAAAGGTCAAATAATACGACCACAACAATTATAACTACAGTAATATCATCATTTACGTACACGATCTAGAGACGTTAGAAAATTAACAATAAAATACGCTGGTGTTTTGTTTACATTTCAATGTTATGTAACCTCAGAGACAGGAGCTCAGGTGTACCCACACTATCTCTGTTTGGCAGCTCGTAAATATGTCAGACGGTAGTCTTGATGAATATCCACATAAACCCTTTAAAAGGCTGGTTAGACTCTGAACAATAACCAACTAACCTACCAACCATACAAACAAAACATGTGCAATCTCGTAGCCGTACTGTATAAGTCAACCCAACGATGGAGAGAAATGCCGGTGGGCTGGGGTCTTCCAGCCTCTACTAACGTATTGCTGTTGGAATCCACCGGCGTCTCCGCATAGTTTGCGTCACCGTAGGCGGCTCTCCCGTCGCTAATGTCTACAGAAAAGTAGCTGCTTCTGGGTCTGGTCTTCTGGCCGTTGAAGCCAGAGCTGTTCTGGGGGAGGGCGCCATAGTCGGAAGCACTGCATTCTGAGTGCGGGGAGGAGAGCAGGGCTGTGGATTCCTATAGATGAATGTAAAAAAAATGAGATAATGTTGTGTAGTGGCTAACGATAGATATGATAATGATAATGAATAAAAATAATAATAATAATAATAATAATAATAATAATAATAATAATAATAATAATAATAATAATAATAATAATAATAATAATAATAATAATA
>RQTK01000362.1:24614-62876 GCA_003991915.1 Elysia chlorotica | reverse complement strand
TTATATTAGTGATTTGAACAAAAAACAACAGAAACAAAAAAAAAAACAAAAAAAAAAACCGCACACACACACACACACACACACAAAACCGACGAATGTAGACCTTGTATTTATCATGAGTAAGAAAGCATAATGGAACCTAAAAAATGAATGCCTTTCCAGTCTGTTTTTTTAAATAGAAATCTCTAAGTGTTTGTTTTTTTCAAATGGAGTATATTCTATACATTTTCAATAAAGGATTGTATTAATCTATCTCTGTATGTAGCGTGAACTGATAAACGGGGCGCGTGAAATGTCGAAAAAGTAAAAAAAATTTCACCATTCCAGGAATTAAAACCCGTGTAGTTAGTTGTAATAATTGTCGCTTGCTAGTTAAAGAAAAATTATTAAGCCATTGTTACTTGAACGCTTATTTCCCTTACCTGAAATGCAATTATGAGGATGAACGATTTGAGAGAAGAAATTATTACAATACAAAAATATTGGAGCTGTAAATTATGTACGAAGGAGGTTTAGAGACAGACAGTAGGAACGGGTAAATAAAACACACAAAAACATTATTACAAGAACAAGGACAAAGCGATAAATTTAGAGAACTATGAAAACAGTAATATCAAACCAAGTCACATATATAGGAACAAGAACAGATACAAGAAGCAATGGTCAAAACATTAGTTTTACGAATTCTGATTCTATTTCCTTTTATCTGCTATATACGATATAAATGATAATGACAATGATTATTATAAACATTGATGTTACTAATGAGTCATGAGAATAAGGTATAATGCAATAAGTAATAATTGTAATACAAACGGTATTTTTTAAGTTTGACTATCATGTTATTTATATGTCTTTGAGCGTATTAATAATTTTAAAAAATAAGATAATAACATAAATCTAAATTTAAATTGTAATTCAATAGGTACTTTGTTAAATAAAAACAATGACAATTGTTTGTTTTATTAATACAATAGGGGTATTACTTTTTCAAAACAGCTGTTGGATTATTATTTGTATCGAATTCAGTATAACAAACCCACACTGTTTTTTTTTTTGTCATCGATTGATTCTATACTGTAAGAAGTAAGAAAATATTATTATAAGGAAACAAACCCTGAGGTTAAGACTGTGTTTTAAATTCATGCGAAGTGACTGGTTTACCATCGATAAATGCACCCAAAGCGTTATTTGCACAGAAGTACATGTAGCCACGTTCATTAAGGAGAAACATGTTTAGTTAAATATGAAACGAGAATTCTGTCCCTTCAGATGCACAAGTATACATATCAAGAGTATCATAAATATTCAGTGAAGCAAACACAAAAACAAAGACAATTAAAAAAACCCACAAATGTAATATAAAGAGAACAATAAAAAGAAGAAAGCAAGAAGAAAGGAAACAAGAGCACAGACAAGAAGCAAAGATCAAAGCTGTGTTATTCCTATAAGACTTAGAAAAGGCAATAAAGAGACATTAAAACAATATGTGTATCAATGACATGAATATTGATTTTAGACATAATTAATTGGGAATAAAGTATAATACGTGTTAATTTTTTTTTATATAAACGATATATCTTTTGTCCATATCTTTGACCATCATGTTATAAGTATGTCTTAGAACGTCATTAAAAATTAAGTACAGCACATATAAATCCAGAAGAATCATCATACCATTTTTTAATCCAGTGAATAGGAATAAAAATCTTGTACAAGTCAACTCTAACAAAGATTACATATACTCATTTCTTTTTTAATCCTTGTAGCATTTTCACTTTTCTACTGATTTGAAAATTGAGTTCTTGTGTTCGAATATAAGATCAATATTCTTCAAATGAATATCTTAACATCTCATCAATGTCAGACAAGTTTCATATATAGATGTGAAGATAACAAGGATTCCCGTTATCACAGAGGCGAAACTAATCCATGTGTCTGGAGATTACCACTCGGTATTTAGCTCTAAAAGGCTTTAACATGATACTAATTAAGAGATCACATAGGACCGTTTGTATCATCACACAACTGTCTGGCGAAGTATGCGTACAGGTCTTATGACCATGTTAATATTTATCTACATCGGTGTTTAAAGCGCATCAAGGTTCAGGATAAAGATAATTTTCAATGTCACAATCAGGAAAAGGAAAACTCGTAATTACTTAGTATAGGAAAACTTTCCAGTCCAAAGAGAAAGTTTAACATTGTCAGAAGCTAGTCTTGGGATCCGTCCACAATATAGTCCATATAATGCTGAATTTGGTCTCTTAGCAACGAAATAAACAGGCAATCAAAGAGAAAGTATACCAATTGCGAGTTTCAGCAAAGCTAGCTGTGACTTTGGCTTTTAAAATATAACTGTAGACTCGAAAACGTATAAGATACTTTAGGGATATCTTCATGAAAAATGTCTTTACTAAAATTAATGCATACGCAATTCTGTGCATAAAAGTGGTGTGAGAATGGAAGGAAAGGGGGGGGAGTAACACATGTGGAGTGCGCAAATTCAAATAAAATATCCCAGATCTGTTAAAGGACCAAGGCCCTTTGGTTGAGTTTGTGTTAGTATAATGACTAGTATGGCTGAGATAGACATTTCCTCTATGTGTGGAAGCTTGTAAGAAATTATTCAGACAATGTCGTCGTTTAGGAGAGTCCTTGGAATCTAAACAATGAAAGAGAGAGAGAGAGAGAGAGAGAGAGAGAGAGAGAGAGAGAGAGAGAGAAAGAAAGAGAGAGAGAGTGAGTGAGAGAGAATAAAAGAACATTGTCTATAGTAAAAGTAACTGAATTTGTATACTATTATTTTAAAACCACTGTTTTTTTTATTTTTTGAGGAGAGGGGGGATAACGATTTTGTGAACCAGCTTCAAAATTTGTTATGAAAATTTCCATTACCAAATTAAAATTAACACGAGTTATCAAAGCCGAGTTCCAACCTCTATCTTTATTACCTTTTCATTACCACCTGCAAAATGCGTTCGTTCAAACTTATTTTAATTTTTTTTCAATTTCTATCTAACAGCAGAATATTTCTTAGCGAATTAAATGCACACACAATTTTTTTTAATTGGATGCAAAGTTAAATGCCCCTGTATCATACCAAAATGTGTAATATCTTAAGATAATAAACACACTTTAAGCAAGAGCCTAATCTCTGCACTTCGCGAAGATCATACAAAACAAGCAAGCTTTTATTTTGACTAGAATTTTAGACCAAGTTTCTGACTCGATAATGCTTTGTTATCTGCGTTGTTAGATAGATAATTAGGTCTTATCGATTACTCAATCACTCCTGCCTTTCCATGATAATTATGATAATACCAGAGAGTGTGAAAAAGTGAGAGGTTTCACGGCGTGGGTTTTTTCGTATGTGGCTTAAGTAAATTAAAGCGGTCGCTTCTTTCTTTTAACCTTTAATAAAAACTCAGACTGAGCATTGTTCAACCGCCTTAATTTCAATAAGCAAATAGAGTGAACACGCGTCAAGCTAGCTCCTCGTATCAAAAGCACTGTAAGCTTTTTTGGTGAAACGTCTCACTAAATCTATCGTTTCTGACACAGCCATTTGTTGCTGTTATTTGTCATATCTAACTTAAGTGGCCAACACCGAGCTGACGCCTAATTTAATAATAGATCAGATACCTGACCTTCGTTTGGTCATTACAAAACAAAACATAAAAAAAACGAAAAAAAAAGTTATGGGTGTCTTTGGGTAATGGTTGTTGGAATTTAGGTGAAGAACTCTTGAAAAGCTGATAAAAATGTTATCACGCTTTGTATACGAACATGATTTTATTCCAAACAGGAAACAAAACTAAAACGTAATTTAAACGATTATGTCAACCTCAATTTTTTCTTGGCGCTATGACCTTTGTTATGTTCCTATTAATATTTATTTTATTAACTTCTTTTGTTTAAATATTAACCGAATTTTTTCATATCGGTGACATTTTTATGGACTCTGGTGTCTTTAAAAAGTATTGAAAAAGTGGAAAAGAAAAAGGGATACAGTGTAAAGTGATACCGAAAGAAAATTAGATCAAAAGAGTTAAAGAAAAATAAAAAAAATGTGTGTGATAGAGAAAGAAAAAGAAATAATCACAAAATAACGCCTATAATGAGTAAGCATGACATGGAATCGTATTTCTAATACACAGGTGTTAAACAATGTATCAAAAAACAAAAAACAACAACAACAACAACAACAAACAGGTGTCCATTTCCTCATAGAAACAATTATATTCTATAGTGTGACAGCTTTAGATAGATTGCAAGTAAGCACATTCTTTTTCTATTTCATAATAAATGGTACATTAATCATTTTGTTAATAATTATTTCACCGATCGACAGATCTTTCTAAATGAATACAAAAAATGTGCTTTTAGTGTATTAAAAGTTATTTATCCATTTATTTCAACGTTTTTGAAGCAAACAATACTGTGAAACTCAAAATAAGCTGGTGAAGGCAACATCTAAACGACAGAAAGCGTTGGTCTTCAGATCAGGAGGTCCGCGGATCTAATCCCACGATCGGCAGATTTATTTGTCCATATTATTCGTTCCCTGTAACTGGTAGGGTGGGTGTCAGTATAATGTGACCGGCTGAGACAGGAGTCATGGTATCCCCGTCCTGTCTCGTGTGTGGCAACACATACAATTGTCAGACTTAGGACACATAAACAAATAAAAATCACTAGAGGAACCTAGGAGACGTTAAACCCTATGGAAAACACATGGCGACATCTAACAAGGATGAGACAAAATCCAAAAATCTACAGAACAAAGCGTCTATTACATTATTTATCTCGATTACCCACATGAATGATGCAGATACAAACTGTCTCGTGTAATTAATTAAACACATGCTAACAGGGGCACCGTCCAATTTAATGTATTATTGTATACGACTGGTACACGCACACTCTACATAATAATGCTAATAATCGCAACAAGTACGGGTTTCATTATAGTTTAATGTTATGGACCCGCATGTGTTGTTTTTAATGGCAGCCATAATTATTTTGAGTCTCTACTACTCATTCAATCGTTACGATAATACAGCAATATACTTTATTTTAGACCAAGTAGCAATGACTCAACATCAAAGCGTCCAAAAAGTTGGAAGCCTTGCTCAACATGGTTATAAATATTATACATTTTTTTCACCTAAAATTACGTTTTGGGAATTTCATCGGGGGAAATTTTAGCTTAAAATTTCAATAAAACCAATGAGCTTTGTTTTTTTTTTAGGATTTTCTTCTTTTCATAGAGCGTACAATGATGTTAAAAAAGGCATCTCTATTCTGCACATTTCTTTGAAACAGTGTTAATCTAGTTTTCAATGTTGATCAATACAGTGATTATACAAAGTAAGACAACATCGACTGCATTGCTTTTCTGTCCTTTCAGATTATCTGATTAAAGCCCTTTCCCTCTCAGATTGATGATATTGATAATACTTTGTTTACAAACACTTTAATGGATTTCAGTTCGCAAACTTGCAAATCTCTCAATTTATCAACTTATAGATAGTCGTAGTTTGTTCACTGTAAGAAAGTAACATTCGCACAACATAGTCGAGGCTACTGCCTATTTTTTTTAGAGGGAAATAAGGTAATATATAAAGTTTTCAATTCGAGTTCTGGCTAAAACATCGACTTCACACTAGCAGAACAGTCAGCCAAAATGGCCCAACTTTTTTTTTTACTTTTTATTTAGGTAAAAAGTAGCAGTGACAGATATAAGGTGGAGCCTGGGTCCTGGTCCCCCTCCAAACCCACCACCAATCCATCCACCCATCCACACACACGCACACACCAGAAGCGACTTTCCTCTAAAATGCTTTGTAAAATTATGCATCCTATGACAACCATAAGACCAGCGGGGCCTACAACCTAAATCCGGCACTGAAAAGTAGTAAAGCTTTAAAGGCCCAGGCCCTAACAACTTCCGCGTATGGACATGCTGGTATAAATATTAAGGTTATAGAATTAACACAAAACTCGGGCTATTAAAAAACCAAACTAGTTCGCTTTATGTTCTGAAATTTGAAACAAAAGGAGCTAACTTTAGCTAAGTAGGAATGAAAATCATACTTTATCCGGTTTTATACTCTCTACAAACAAAAAAAAGAATTATGAATCGAGTAATTAACCCAAATTTAGAGGCAATTATAGTTTGATGAAAACGAATTTATTCACCAAAAGAGTCAGCTACAATTTATTTTCTCTCTCTCTCTCTCTTTCTCTCTCTCTCTCTCTCTCTCTCTCTCTCCCTCCCTATCTNNNCCCTCCCTATCTCTCTCTCTCTCTCTCTCTCTCTCTTTCTCTCCCTCTCCTGCATCAGTAATAAAATAACTTTCACTACATAAGAAAAAAATATGTTTAGATAAAAGTCAATCACTCACCAGTAGTGAAAAAATGTATAGTTTAAGGTCTTATGAATAAAACTTATGTACTTGAATAGGGAACAAAACTAATTGCACGTTGACACTTCATTTTTTCCTCCAATAACCTAATAATAATCTATAGAAAAGTACGTTCGCTAGTTTCCTTATCCAGTTCTTACAGAGATTATTGCGTTATAATAAGGGTTGCTTTCACGAGACCAAATATAACAACAGTGCAGTTTTTACTGGGAATAATAATGAGTCATTAAAAATTGTTCTAGATCTATTAACAAATCAAAAGTGTTTTTTTTTTTCTGTGCGGCACGAAAAAAAGCTATAGAAGTTTAAGCGAATCACTTCATCGCACGTAATAAACCATCTCCATAAATCTTTCATTTATTTCACAACAAGAATTTTTACAGAGCTCCAATACCACAAAATACTAGTTTTTAGTTAATTGTTGATTCCAGATTATAGTTTGTACTGGTTAAGATCCCGTTCCTTGAACGGAAATATCATCTAGTGAAAAAATATTTAATGAGCATGATCGCGTACAGTGTGCTGATCCGTTATACGCAAAAAAAAGCATTATCCATACAGTTAAACGAAGAGGAACTTCTAAGCAAAAGGTTTAAATATTAAAAGAAAACAACATTGCCCAATGATTTTTTGTTTGTCAATTTTTGCTCACATCTACACAATAAACTACAACATCGATCTTCTTGAAATTTTGCATAAATGTAGCTCTATTTTCGCCCAGTGCATTGTGGCACATTGTGTCATATGTTTCCGATCCCAGATTACAATCAGTAGACATTATTATTATGCACATGGAACACTATTTTATGCCAGTTTTTTTGTCTCTGCAATCCAAAGATTATTTTTATCTTATACACTTTTGGCTTAACAACTGTTCATCTTCTAAAAACTTTCTAAAATAATTTTTGACACTCATTTGGTGTCCTATACCGGATAACGCTCTATGCAATTATGCTCATTAAACACTATTTTACTAAATGATTTTTGCGTTCAAAGAAGGGGATCTGAACTGACTCCATTAAAATATGCAGAGACGGACAATAGCTTTTAAGCATAACGTTAATAAAGGTTAGGCCTAGAGGTCTAGGTCCCGAGAATGGGAAACCAAAGTTTATAAGTACATTGTACCGTGTAACGTTTCGAGGGTTGACAACCAATAAGTCAAAAAAGCGTAATATAGATATAGATCTAGATAGACATAAACACGTAAAAAAGATTAGACCATCATAGACGTGGAGAAAGGTTTTATGTAGTTCACCCCGTGAAGATGAGCAAAACTTGAGGATTTTATTGAACAGTTTTATACATATTTTTTTACACTATAGATATGTATATCAACTTTCCTTAAGACGTAGATATTCTAGTTTGTTTTCTTTAAGCTCACAATAAATATCATATTGTGTGTATAAAAAATTAACGACTAAAATGAAACTGAAAAAATAGTGTTTTGTGATATGAGAGCTCTGCCAAAATGGTTGTAAAGGAAACAGTAACAGGGGTAACTTGCGTAAAGTTTTTTGCTTATGATGTGCCATTTCGAAAAAAATAACTTTTTTTTTCATAATTGCATGCATAAATTTAATAAATAGTTTAAACAATTTAACGGGGGTTTTGATTGAAGCAAAATGTATGCACATTTACTGGGTACAGAATATTATACACATCGGCATTAGTACTAATGACTTTTTCAGGGTATCCCAAATGTAATTACTTTATCAATATATAGAATTATTTTCTGCATACCAATAGAAGATACACGCTATCAATAGAGGCAGATTTGTTTTTAAACGTGTAAAGAAAACTTTAAAATAATAATAAAAACAAAGATACGCGCCTCCTTGATTGGGTTTACGATTATTATATCCATTTCTGTAACATTGGCAAAAATGATAAATCCTGAGATTTACTATGGTCTTAGATATAGAGGAGGAGGAGGAGGAGAAGGAGGAGGAGGAGGAGGAATAAATAGAGGAGGAATAGAAGAAAGCGACCAATATGAAATGGGAGAAAAAAAAAGATGAAAGGCCGGAATTTGGAGGAGAAAAAAAGCAAAGAAGGAAGCAGTTGGATGAGAATGCACAGGTCGAAAAACATAAACTTCGGATTAATTATGCAATGGTTGATAAAAGCCATCGCTTTCGTGTACAATACCTTGTTTAATACATCCATTAATTGAACAAAGTTATAAAGATATTACACAGGTCGACGGAAATCGATGGCATTGTGTTAGTGATATCATTGTTTCAGAAAGGAGAGCTGAGACTATAGAAAGATATTTAGAAAATAAAACAACAGTACACCCGTATACACCAGCATGATGGTTGCGTTATATACTCGGTAGCGCAAAAAGTTACTTCTCACCCACTTCCATCACCTTTATAGTTATTTTAAAATAATTATTATTACAAAACGTGACAAGCTGTTCATAACTTTCAGAACGAACTCATTCTTTCCAAAATGCGTTTTAAGTTAGTCAATAGACGACACTTGCGTGTTTTACTCACACGAGAATCTAAGCACAGATAACTTCCCAGCATTGGTCCTCATTAAAATTTTCAGCAGTCAACGTTAAGTCTTGTAGCACCTAGAAAAACGAACATTGCATATATTTCCTTTAAGCTTAACCTTTAAGATGTGGCAATGGAAACAAAATTGGACCAAGAACTGTTCTCTGGTCGGAGCTCATTTCCTAATGGCACCTTTTAGTTTTCTGTGGAACTACGGAAACCTCTCAGCATACATGGAGTCTTATTTCCAAGTGTATTGTGCGCCAGACTGTGTGGATGGCGATTCTCAGTGGATTCTAAACTTATACCTCGCTGCTGGATGCCCAGGGTTGTTTCTATCATGGTTTATGTTAAAGAAAATTGGACCCAAACGAGCAGGTACAATCATAATGCTGGTTACCAATGTATCACTTATTGCATCTTCTTGGACCGTCCAGAAATCATTGTTGGAACATCAGTATTGATGGGCGCCGTAAGTGGGCTGGGCTTAGGTCCAACAGTATGCATTGGATTTATGTACATCAATGGCTGGGCAGGCAAAAACTCAGGCTTGCTCATAGGTACGGCAACCAGTGCTCCGACAATTCTCTCCATCGCTCAAAATCAAATAATCACAGCGTACGTTAACCCGAAGAACCTAAAAGCCGATACACTGATTGGGGTACGAGCCTACTTCTCTCAACGCGAGATTCTAGAGCGTGTACCGGAGATCATACTGATTCTTGGATGCATGGGCCTGGGTCTTCAGATAATTGGATACCTTTTGATAACAAATCCACCAACGGCTTCCGATCCTACCCTAAACGGAAAAGACAACGACGTAGAGAAACACCCCGAAAACGGCAAAGAGAATATAAGTCAAAACATTTCGGATCCTAAAAGTCTTCTTGTCAACAGAAATGAACCTGCCAAGCACTACGACGCAAACTCAATCAAAGATGACAATGAGAAAACATCGGCGATTTCAGATCGTGAGATATTTCAAGAAAACAACCAGACCAACCACGTTGAGAGCCACTCGAAATATCACAATGTGCGATCGTTGAAACCTTCGGAAACGTTACGATCTAGCAACTTCTATGCTATGTGGTTATATGGCGCGGCGGTTGGCTTTGGTCTTATTTTGAAGAACAATTACTACAAACAGTTTGGCCTTATCTATATCAACAACGATGTTTTCCTCACCCTGGTTGGCAGTCTAATACCAGTGTTTGCCTCTGCAACTAGAATCATCCTAGGAGCTTGCATTGACAGGGATATTCTCAGCATCCAGGACTGTCTGGTCATGAGCCTTGCGGCCAATACGTTTCTTTGCGCATTTTGGTTCTTTGCCCCCCAGGTAAGCGCCATTCTCTACATGGTTCTGATCCTGGCCCTAGCGTGTGCTCACTCTATGGTCCACACGATTGTCGGCACTGGAGTCTCAAAGCTTTTCGGAAATGAACACTACTTTTTAAACTACGGCCTGGTGTATTCTTCTGGTTTCTTAATCGCCATCGTATCTGCACTAGTGGTCAGCCCCCTTCGTGAGGCGCTAGGCTGGTTTTGGCTTTTTGCCTCTTGCAGCATCTTAGGGATATTTAGCCTTCTTTATATTGCCTTTTACGATTTATGCTTTAAAACAAAATAGGATTATGTTTAGTTAATTATATAATATTTTGGATAGTATTGCATTTTACATACCAAAATCACTTGCATTACATCTCACATAATTATGGTTACGTGGATTTTTGCTGAACTTTTTATCCAGTTTATTAGATTGGAGATGAGATTGGCTTTGTATTACCGTTCACATGTCTTCAGCACTTATTAAATGTATATTAGAGCTGTTTAATTGAGCAACTCTTATTTTCTTTTTGTTTGTTTTTGACAGTCATTTACAATGGACTTATTACATCATAAACTTTTACTTTGTTAATATTATATCAGCGGAAACGTTACATTTTTATGTCTTTACCATTGGTACTAATTTATAGTTTCGTTTTTTTAATGAATTTTCCCTATGCTTTAAATACCATAATAGTTATTTATATTTACATAGACGTTTACTTCATTTGTGGTCATACCAATTGAAATAAAAAATACTTATCCCCAAATCTTTAAAATTTCTGTGGATCCAAAAATGTTAGAAGTTTAGAATTATTTGTTGTTCTCATCAAGAGGCTTTAAAATTATTGAGTTAATGCAATACAATGGTAACGACGTTTTATCACTGAATTTAATCATATATGGCTTATGTAAAGTAGACAAAGGATTGGGGAAAAAAATCTTTGGTGCAAGTCTTAGACTATCGGCCATATCTGATGTTGAATATCAGTCTTTTAGTGATGGGTGACTAAGGTCTCTAATTGCCATTGTAGTTTTTATTTTGATAGATAAAAGTCTTTCTTTGTAAAGATACGGATCGTGTGAAAACATGTCTCCTACCTATTCTCTCGTCTTGACATCTACAAAATAATAATCATAAGTACACAGCGTATTCGCGGTTACAAATCAGTGCATTCCAAATGGCTATGTGATAATTTTTCTTGAATTAAAGAAAAGACTATTTATTTCGTGAATATGAGCTGTCTTGATTTTGCTTTTTTGTTACATGCTATGTGAGTGACAGAGGTTTGTCAATTGCAACAAATCTTATGTTTTGGTAAATTAACAGTTTGTAAAGCTAAGAAACCAACAGTTTCGAAACTTATCGGACCATAATAATAGTAACACTTTGAAATCGCTATTCATCAAGCATACACTTCTTGGGTATATGGAAAGGCAGCCTTTGAAACTTTTGGAGACAAACTAGAATAAAAAACGTAAAATGAAATACCCGACTAGTAACAAATTGAAAATCGTACGTTGTTTTTTTTTTTTTTTGTAAATGCAGACTTTCTCCTTACTTCAGTCGGAAAAAATTTCCACCACATATTAAAAAAATTGTTGAAAGGGAAATAGGTAAAAATTTTTGATTAAAAGTTTGCAAATAATGAATTAAAATCTGCTTCTCAAAGATAAGATTCACTTTCTGTAGGGGTTTAGTTTTAGCACCTAAAGCTTTGTTTCTGAAAGAAACTATCAAGCATTGATCACAGATCGTCCAGGTTTGATAGGCATTTCATTTACATCCTTCTTAAGTATTTTAGAAATATACAAAGTTAATGATAATTATCTGCTCTTATTTCCAGCAGCTTGATTTAAGTGTACCCCAAGGATCTGTTCTGGAACCCATTATTTTCAAATTATACACCAAACTTCTTGCTGATATTTTTTTTTTCGAAAATATGATCTCCAATACCATCAATATGCTGATGATAATCAGGTTTATGAATCATGTGAACTGGATCTTGATTTTTTTAAATATCAAATTTGTCAGTATTGACGACGGTTGAATCAGATAGGAACATTGTCTTCTTATTAATTACATCTAAAGAGGCTCTTTGTTCATATATTAACTCGCTATAAAAACAGAACAATATATAATAAAACTATTAGGAAATCCAGTGTGGTTGAGTAGGCCAACAACTACTCTCTTTCTCTCTTCCTCCCTCACCTACCCCATTTATGTCTGTCTGTCTCTTTATCCCTCTCCTTCATTCTTTCGTTCTTTCTCTTCTCTCTCTCTCTCTCTGTCTCTCTTCTCTCTCTCTCTCTCTCTCTCTGTCTCTCTCTCTCTCTCTCTCTGTCTCTCTCTCTCTCTCTCTCTCTCTCTCTCTCTCTCTCTCTCTCTCTCTTTCTCTCTCTTTTCCCTCCTGTACCGTACATTAACTTATAGATGTATGTGCTTATGAGTGCATGTTCAAATTATATCAGGGCCGTTAAAACTAATTGAGCATCACTTCATACATACAGGTACTGTGATGATAATTATGATGGCGCATGTTGCCTCTCATTTAAAGGAGCCAGCCAAGTACATGGCTATGGCAATAGTTGCTCGTATAGTACAGAGGATATTAAAACATCAAGTTTAAATGTAGGATAGGTCGCTACTTGTATGTATTCACATTTGTATTACACTGACACGTAATTTTTTAATATTTGAAGGTGTCAATCGTGTACTTTTTAAACGAAATAAAATTATATAAATCAATATCTTTCTGCAATGATGCTGCAGAGAAGTGAAAAGTTTACCAAGTATTGTTCTCTCATCGGAGCACATTTTATAATGGCACCGCTAAGTTTCCTGTGGAATTACGGAAACCTATCGGCCTACATGGACTCCTACTTCCAGCTCTACTGCGCCCCGGACTGTGTGGACTTCGATTCTCAGTGGATCATCAACACCTATCTCGCCTGCGCCTGTCCCGGAGTATTCCTTTCATGGTTTATGTTGAAGAAGGTAGGCCTGAAAACAGCCGGGGTAATCATCATGTTCATGGCGAACCTGGCGCTGATAGCATCTGCCTGGACACTCCAGGTATCCATCGTGGGGACAGTCATGCTGATGGGCGTGATAAATGGAATGGGGATGGGTCCTACAGTGTGCATTGGATTTATGTACATCAATGGCTGGGCAGGCAAAAACTCAGGCTTGCTCATAGGTACGGCAACCAGTGCTCCGACAATTCTCTCCATCGCTCAAAATCAGATCATCACAGCGTACGTTAACCCGAAGAACCTGAAAGCCGATACACTGATTGGGGTACGAGCCTACTTCTCCCAACACGAAATTCTCACACGCGTGCCAGAGATCGTACTGATTCTTGGATTCATGGGTCTGGGCCTTCAGATGCTGGGATATTTCTTGGTGTCAGATCCACCATTAGCCACCAGTGATTCTTCTATTGGGACTCACACTAAAGAAAATGGTGAACTTCAAAAAGTAAAGCACAAAGACACAGATAGGTATTCAGCAAATGGTAATGGACAAAACATTTTCCATGACTTTGATTCTGAAAGCGCTCCTGTGAATAAAAAAGAATTCACAAAGCATTACACGACTAACACGTACAAGATGAACGGGTTTTCTCCAAAGCACACGAACATTCAAACAAATGACAACGTCAAAGAGACTATTGTTAAAGCTAATACTGTGCGCTCTTACAGCCTCTAGAAATTCTACGAACGGGTGATTTTTATGCTCTGTGGTTGTTTGGCGTAGCACTTGGCTTTGGACTTATTCTGAAGAACAACTACTACAAACAGTTCGGCCTGCTCTACATCAACAACGACATGTTCTTGACCCTGGTGGGCAGCCTGATACCAGTGTTTGCCTCCACGGCAAGGATCGTCTTCGGAGCCTGTATTGACAGAAATATACTTAGCATCCAAGACTGTTTAGCTATCAGTCTTGCTGCAAATTCGATTCTATGTGCATTTTGGTTCTTTGCCCCGCAGGTTGACAATATCCTCTACATGTTTTTGATCCTCTTCATGGCGTGTGCCCATGCTGTGGTTCATACTATTGTTGGAACCGGAGTGGCGAAGCTGTTCGGACCAGATCATTATTATATTAACTATGGACTTGTATACAGCGGGAGTTTTGTCTCCGCGATTTTGTCAGCTTTTGTTGTAACTCCTCTTCTTCAAGCTGTAGGATGGTTTTGGCTTTTTGCATCATGCAGTTTTTTGAGTGCTTTTGTTCTTGTGTATATATGTTTTTATCAGTGAGATTAAAAGAAAATTTTGTTATATTTAGATGCCAAATCGTTTTCGTTGAACCTTTCTAACACTGAACAAGTATATCAAGGAAACCGAAGAGATTTGATTAGAGTTGTTTTTATTAAAAGCTATTTTTCCGATGAAAAGTACAATGAAACTTAATTAGCTTATTTAGGTAATAAGTCATTGGGAACATCTCACATAGAAAAAAACATTTTTTTTGCATTTTTTTTACCATGTAATGTAAAGAATCTCTATAAAAATGAGATAAAGATTACTTTCACATATAAATAGATAATCCTCCAACCTCTTTATTTCATTTCACACCCTACTTGTGTACAAAAAGCGTATTTCCAAGAATACAGAGTATTACAGCTAATTAAACAAATTGTATGATAGTAACAGATTGCGCTATCATTTTCATCAAGAAGAAGGGGCGATTCTATAGGCCAGTCATATGTGGGTCAATTGTACAAACGTATATAGACAAAAAACAACTCGTAGTTCATTGGGTCTATTCAGAAAAGCGGTACGGGTAGCAAGTATTCCGTACTAAAGGTTACTTTTTTAAAAGTTATAACTTACCTAAGTGGGGGTCTAAGCTTAGTGCACTGTTGTACTTACTTAAAAGAGGGTCGAACTGGCTTAAGTAGTGGTTCGAATGCCACGATCGCTCAAACATTTTTTGTCCGACTTCGTCCACTACTGGTTGGGTCGGTGTCAAGCTAATGTCTCCTCACCCTGTCTCTTATGTAGCAGCACGGAAAAAAATTGTCAGACGTCAGTCTTGGGGTCCGTCGACACTATAGTCTATATAATGCTGACGTTGAATTTTCAGCAACAAAACAAAACAAACATACTTAAAAGCTGACTCAGATTCCCTGTAGTCCCCTCTAAAGACTTTGTTAAAGCAATGCTTATAAAAGTTCTATTTAGGATGCCGGTGAAAGGCCTAATCATGTTATAATTAATTGGTTTGGTTTCTTATTAATCTTAACGTCCATCGACACCATCCAGCCTATATCCCGGATATATCGCATGACTAACGTCTGACAAATTTGTCTGCCCCACATTATAATGGATGTCAGGACTTCTGTTTAAGTCGGTCGTTTTATACTGGTACCAGTGGTATTAGGTTTGAATGCTCTAACTAGCACTAGAACAAATGAAGTAGAGATGTTTTTATGGTCAGTCAGACGTTTTATAGACAAAGCAAAGTGGTCCCACGGTACATTGCTTGTATGTTTTAAATGGGGCAAAATAATGTATAATAGAATAATTATATGAGGCTTATGTCTCACTTGGGTTGTTGACCTTTACTACACACCTCAACTAATGGCATATACTACACACCTCAATTAAACCGCATACTGTTGGCATTCTATGAAGCACACGGCATGTTACCTACTATAATGTTAATTCATTTCACATTGAACGGGAGATAATCAACAAAAAAGGGAAAAACCTTTTTTCCATATATTACTTCCCCTTCATTTCCACTTAAAATTAGTACTTTTCATTGTGCACATTTACTTTAAATTGATTACGTGCACATATGACTTCAGATATGCAGAGCCCGGGCTGAAGACAACACACGGAGTAAAAAAAAAAACCGAAACAACAACAATAAAAAAAACGAAGCTTGGTCTGTTTATACTGTGTCTGGTTTGAAATCACTTGTGCGATGACAGCCAGATTGAAGTGCTGCATACGGCTTTGCCCATTAAGTCCAATGCTTTGTTATACTTGTATAATGAGTCATTAAGTCCAATACTTTGTTATACTTGTATAATAAGCGTTTACTTTTAAACTGATCAAACCGACAAATGGGTGCGCGCAGTATAAAAATGATCCATGTTTTTGTATCTGTACCTTCTATAATTTTTAACTACCAAAAGGTCGGACTCGGTACAACTAAGCCCAAAAAAGTATGCACAGTTCACGACAGCACTTAGATCAATTATATCAAAACATTTTTTTATTAGGCACTCTCTTAATTGATACAACGTTTAATAGAGAAAAATGTTTTTATTCATTCAGAAAGTTCATTGAATGTGCAATTTACAACACCAAAATATATCTATCCCAAATCTTTAATCAAGAATAGGGTTGCCTAAAAAATGATGCATATATATTAAACAACAAATAATGTACAAAAAGAAGGTTTTTAAAGTAGCTATTTTGTATCAGTTCTTATACATCATTTACATCAACATAATTTTATGTTTAAACCGGTGTAACTACAACATGAAACTATTATCATATAGCTTATATCAAGTGTGAGTCTTATCGCATGTAACCAAATTGGAGTGACCATTATGAAGTCTGTTTTGTAGACAAATGCAAAGACTTTAACTGAATGACTTATCACCTTTCGTGTCCTATTGGAACAACTCGGCAGTTTCTTGAATATGCGTTGTTAAAATGAGTCGGTGAGTGGGCCAGTTGGTTTCTTCGGTCGGACGTCAGCATCAAGGCTATTTCAGGGACGGGTCCCAAGACGGACGTCTAGAAATTTTACGTGCTGCCACACAGAGAGTGTGGGGACGTGGATCTAGGTGCCTCTGTCTCATGCGGGCATGTGCTTTAAGGCCTTCCCAAGTCCCTTTGATGTTTTAGCTGGATTGTGCTTGTTGGTAAATCACATCCGAGGAAATCTATTTATACCTCACTACATTAATTTTGTAATAGGTAAAATATTAACAAGCAGTCAATATGGGAAGTATGTTTTAAGTATAAAATTATCCTGACGGATGTAAATGTAAATTAAATTTACTATATATGGATATAATAAAAGGTAATTTAGTGTAATTGACTATTTGTGCTTGAAAATAAATTTGGGCTTCCTATTACTTACTATTTTTACATTCATAATTATATATAAAAATATTTCTTTCAAGTATTATTACATAAAAGATTCCACCAGTTTCTCTGTCTCTAAGCATCTCAGAATTTGCCTGTCTTACACTCTGACAGAGGGACATACAGATATGCATACTCTCTGTCTGTCAGCTTCTCTGTTTCTGTCTCAGTCTCTGTCTTTGACAGAAAGAGAGAGAGAGAGAGAGAGAGAGAGAGTGAGAGAGATAGTGAGAGAGAAAGGGAAAAAGTGATTTTCCTTCTGGTCTTGTAACTTCCGGATATGAAACTCACGGTGGTCTTGAACCCAGGAAGCCAAAATTGTTGCAATTATCTCTAAATAACGATCTGTATCTCAAAGTCAGAGTTGTATATGGTATATATTACATTCTTTGAATCATGATTGCGCAATATATAAATTCCATATGCGAAATAATAATCTTAAGTTCAATATTTTCCGCCATCTGAATCCGGATGTATGATGCCCAGAGCTGGAGTTTATGAAACATGACGTCATTTCATTTTACACGATATTCAAAAGGAAATTGTCAGGATAATGTTAGATAGTTATCTATTTCTAAAACTGCTTATTGAGCAAATACTAGATAGCAGGAAAGCCTATTTTTGCTGACCCGTATTAATTTTTTTGCTTCAGAAACGAAGCTCGAATTTTTAGCAAGCTCTAAAAATATGATTGTGTAACAGTACCGAAGGGATCAATGTACTAAGCCCTGAGAAGATCGTATAGGTCAGTAGTGCTTAGTCGAGTGTCTGTCTGCGAACTCTTCTCTATGTTATTTTTTATAGTTGGCTACGATATTATCATAACATCATCATCTTGGACAACACAGTTCTTTCACTGATCAAACTTCCAAATAAAACGACATCTTTGGAGCTCACATTTGATTATTTCATATGGTTACATTTTCTAAAAGCGACGAATGCTAATCATTAGTTTTTCAAGGAATGAAATAACACGATCTATGCTTTTAAACAACCTTTACCCAAGTCTCTACGACTGATGCTCTACCCTATAATATTACTGCCCAGGGTAGGGTGAAGTAGTTTTAGACTACATACCATTTGTTCTCGTCTCACTACTATTAACAGTTAGAAAAAGACTTGTTCTATCACGCAAACATGAGTTCTATTAGTTTTCTACATCTCGACTGAATGTGCCCATCAGAGATGTTACTCTAAAGGCTCTCATGAAAATAAGGGACATCACCAAACAGAGAGAAAGTTTGGGTCCCATGCACTGCACATAAATCTAACAAGCTCGCTTGAGCCCACCTGCAAGACGACCTGAGGGTTAATAATGTGTGCCAAATGCTAAATATAGCAGACATCTTACAACAATCGGAGATACTAAACACATTGTATAGCTCACTTGGGGATGGTCTAAAAGATGGCGAAGTATGATAATATTACATGAAACCATAAAATTATTTACATCTGCTTATTTTTCTCTAACTTAATCAATATCTGTAAAAATTCCCAATATTTGAGCAGTGTAACATTTTCTAGATTTTTCCGCGATAATCTTTTCCACTAATATTGGCTTTGCATCGAGCCAAATAGTAATAAGGTAAATATCTATAAATCGAATATATCAAAGTAGATCCCTGTTCTGTAAAATACCGCATCTTTTAATCCCACGTAAAAAGCACAAAATACGAAATTGAAATATTCTTTATTATTTTATTAAAATAATAAACTAAGACTTAAAGTATCAAAGTAAGAGGGGGAAATGCTTCTAAGATATGAAATCATCATAAGCTTTTGTCATTTTCAATAAACCCAGAAAATGTAGCTTGGAATATAACCTAAGTAAAGGATAAATTTTATCTTGTAAAAAAATGGTTGGACATTCTTTCAACAATGTAAATCTTTATTTCCCAGTTTTAAAAAAAACAACAAAGAAGAAAGAAACCACCCCCTAAGGCGTTAATGGAACTATTAAAATATACCCCGCAGTTTCTGTTTTGTAGTTCACTGCTATTTTTAAAACTAATCTGCATAATGGGGCCAAGATTTCTAGAGATAATTGAGGTTTTGTGACAAAATTAAGCCACAGGGGTCGTGAAAACTAGGCTTCGCTACGTGACTACTTTGAGGTAAACTCAATGAAGATGCGTAGTAAGATAGATGGATCGATAGATGGATAAATGCATTGATGGATAGGTAGAAAGTTAAAGGGACAGCATATTATATAGATTAATAAATAGACTGGAAAAAAGATGGAGATCCGTGGCATCCAACCTCCAAAAGGAGAAGGAACCCCGGATGGATGAATGGATGGATGAATAAATAGATAGATAGATAGATAGATAGATAGATAGATAGATAGATAGATAGATAGATAGATAGATAGATAGATAGATAGATAGATAGATAGATATTTTGATAAAAAATATAGATGGACAGATGGATAGATAAATAGATAGATAGATATTTTGATAAAAAAAATATCACCAAAAACCAGGATTATATAGCGGATGGGTCCGGAGACAAAATTTGTTTTTAGCTTGACGTGGTGTCATACTGCGCCAGAGCGTAGATACGAGTTTTCTAGTTGAGGCGATTGAGTTGAACCAGGCACTTGGAAATCGCAAAAAATTAACTTTTGGGCTAGAACCCCCTAAACATAGAGGCAAACTCTATATTCGCCTGTTTGATGGCTCAGCTTAGTTGATTATCTTCAGCTCTGGAAATAATAGAGTGAGATCTTTCTCAACCTCTAGTTAAAGTACAGTTGATGCTTTTGAACACAAAGTAATAACGCAAAACGTCACTCTGTCTCTCTTGATCTTTATCTTTTGCTTCCTCTCTCTCTCTCTCACTCTCTCTCTCTCTCTATCTCTCTCTCTCTCACTTTCTTTCTCTGACTATGCCATTCTTTCCGTTTGTTTGTCTGTCTGTCTGTGCTCTCTCTGTCTCTTCTCTCTCTCTCTCTCTCTCTCTCTCTCTCTCTCTCTTTCTCTCTCTCTCTCTTTCATTCTTTTTTCCCAATCGCTTGAGCATTCTCCTGCCTATTGACTTGTTCCAATACTCGTAACATGCGTGCTTTAAATTTTTTATTCTTCTGTCTATTTCTCCACCTTCCTCTTTCCTGCTCTTTCCGTTTATTTTATTTTTATTGTGCACTAATCCCCCCCCCTCCCGCCTCTATGTATCTCTCTCTCTAGCTCTCTCTCTCTCTCTCTCTCTCGCTGTTTGCCTGTCTGTTTGTCTATCTATCTATCTGTCTGTCTGTCTGTATGTCTCTTTCGCTCTCTCTCTCTCTCTCTCTCTCTCTCTCTCTATCGCTCGCTCGCTCTCATTTCCTTCCTCTTTTTACTTTCCCTCTCTTACACCTGCCTCTTCTCTGTCACCAGTCTTTTACATGCTCTCTTTCTTTCTCCCTTTCTTAATCCACATGTCTTCAAGGATTACCTCCATTGTTTAGCGTTTCTGATCCGGTACATGCGTACGATCAGCTATAAACCCTTGTGACTTACTGGGTGCGGTACAAACTAGTCCACTGGTTTGCTGCGCTGAACGAGTGAGTAACATAGGAGCCTGGCACATATCCCCTGACATCTTCCATACTCTTTTAAAGAGTAAAAAATTATTAATTGCGCCTTGTTCAAAAGGCGAGTGAATTAGAACCCTTTCTTCGGTTTTTATAACGTCAATACTAAAATGTGTACGGTATATAGAAAAGCGGCTAATAGTCCCTACTCAAGAATAAAAACAGTTTGCTCAAAGTGTCCTATACGTGGATAGAGAGTGTTATATTGATCTGAGTGACCGTCCTTCTATACATTCGCGTATTCGTGTCTGTCTTTTCATGGGTCTGCCTGTTTCTCTCCCTACTGGTTGGGTCGGTGTCAGTTTAATGTGACCGACTGAGACATTGTATTTCCGCCCTGTCTCGTGTGTAGTAGCACATAAAATTGTCAGACGTCAGTCTCGGGGCCCGTACACTATATATTATATATAATGCTGATGTTGGACGTTAAATCAACTCAACTCAACTCAACCTATCTTAGCCTTTTCCGCCTCTTTTACTCTGCTTAGTTTCAAGGGACGAATTGGCTCAGGTGGTAGAGGTAGCTCGCGCAGTGGAGAGGTCTCCGGTTGGAAACACACGATCACTCAAAAATTAATTTTGTCCAATTTCGTTCCCAAGTGGTTGAGTCGGTGTGAGCGGCTGAGAGACAGGAGTCCAGGTCTTTCCGCTCTGTCTTGAGTATGGCAGCACATAGAATTGTCAGTGGTAAACCCATCCACAATATAACCTACATTGTGATGACGCTGGGCATTTAAAGAATAACGAACCAATCGCTCACTTTCTTTCTATTTCTGGTTTCGTCTTTGCCCGTCATCGATTATTCTTTCTGCCTATCTATGTCTCTGTCTTACTCTTTCTACTCTCTTCATCCCCCCCTCTAGCCATCTTTATATTACTCTCTATCATATTTGTTAAATTTGCTAAGGAAGATAACAACAAGTCAAAATAAAATTTTCCTAAAAGCTTTTATCTGTTATCGATGTCGTTATTTTTTTTAAAGGTTTTTAATGTCGAAACAGGAAGTTTAAGGTAAAGAGCATTACGCCAATCTTCAAAGTGGTAAAAGAATAAAGAGGTCAGAAGAAAAAAGACCTTTGAGGTAAAATAAGATTGATTTTTAAACGGAAACCTATATCAGGACCAATTGCACATAATGGTGTGTGTGTGTGAGATAAAGAGAGAGAGAGAGAAAGACAGAGAAAGAAAGCGAGATTGAGAGAGAGAGAGAGAGAGAGAGAGAGAGAAAGAGAGAGATTGAGAGAGAGAGAGAGAGATAGGGAAAGCCATGCACGAGAAAAGATTACTGTTATGTATGAAGATTTAACCCACACAGATCCCTTGCCTCCCATACGTTTGAAATGCCTGAAAGAATTGTAATATTTATAAACCTATTTTTGTGTATAAATGTGAAGAGGTAATGATAATAAACGGCAGTGTATGCCTTAACAAAACTTTTGTTTTAAAGTAAAGAACAAAATACTTCCAATTATTTGCATTTTTATAAAGACGAATGTTTCACATTAACATTAGCTTTCTTACTTTTCAAGGCTGCGGTCGCCTTGAAAGAAATGTATTTTCATGTGCTTTGTTTCTTGTCATTCATTTATCTTTTTATCTCTACTATATACTGAGCTTGCTTTTAAATGTATACACCGTATTCTAGAACAGATTGTTTTTTTAATGTATTTTTTGTTCATGAACAGATATGGTATGGAACCTAAGAATAATTAGACTAACACCTTTTAGACTAATTAACTAACAGAGCTTTCTAAAAAAGTCTATTAGAGTTATAAACCAGTAATCCATATTTTTTCTTCTTTTTGGGCCAGCTTTCCTACGTTTGATAATGTTTATTATGTAATCTTCTATGGCTCTATGAACAGAAACATTAAAAAAAATAGATACCATGATAAATACAATGATACATTATTACGAAAAAAAATGTTTCGACCTTCTACTTGATTTATAAATTTTAGCGTTCTTTTTCTACTTTGAACAAAGACAGTTTGCCTTTTTCTTCGAAATGTTTAGACAATAATCAATAATGTAATCAACAATTCTTTCCGGAGTCATACATGCAGTTTATATTCTTTGGTTGTGCTGCTGTGCCATTTCGCGCAGAAGAAAATATACATAATAATTGTTCACCAACATGACAAGACCACCCACACGCATGCTTTCCCATACCAAAAGTTGCTGACTGCAGTCTTGACAAACGAGCAAAAAATCAAGGACAAGTGATTTGAAAGCACACAAATATAATTCGATAAAATATAACGATACTTTCCTCACATTAATATTGTCCTAAATGCCTATACGTTGTTTCAGTAAATCTTCTTCAAACACTTTACATACACTTTCAATGCCACTTTTAAATGGGTCAGGCCTCTTTTTCATAAAAGTCACGTGATGCTTGTAAGCTGGCTCTAGTACAAAAATACAATTCATAATAGGTCTAATATGCTCTACGAATTTTAGCAGATAGCTACAACATTGGGTATTGGTAAGCAATTGTTTCCATCAAGATTTAGGTTGAATCGGTATCGATCTAGATCTAGGTATAGGTATATATCGGCTTTCTATTTATATATTAAAACAACTATTCACCTCATAAACTAAACTTTTCACAAGGACACAAATTGGTCTTTAAAATATAGCAGAGTAATGTCATTGTTTCAAAACAAAATACAAATAGCACGTGATTTGGTTTATTTTGTGTGAGAGAAAGAGGCCAGACGCATTGAAAATTGAGAATTTACAAAGGTAACTAATCTGTTAAGAGGACATCCGCCTAAAGGCTAAAATGAAACTACATCAATCTTTTTAGAAGGAGCGAGTCTAATAACTATCTTATTAACCCGAACACAGACGCAAAGGAAAAATGTCAACATTAAAAATGAAAAAAGCACTGCCCTTTCTTCTCTTTCTTGGAAATGATGTTAATTTGCAGTTTACAAATTCTCAAACGTGTAGCTTTTTCAGGTGTAATAACCTTTCGTTTTTTTTCTTTAGACTGATTATTTTGATATTAGTTTGATCTCATACTGATCCCACCCCAGGGATGTTAGGGAAATCAATGTGTTTGGAATTTTTACAGTTATTTTTTATGAGCAGCACCAGCATCAACAAACATCCTCCAAGAACAAACGGGTTGGATTTTGTATGTGTGTGTGTGTGTGGGAAAGGGGGGGGGGGGGAGAGCTAGCTTTGGGTAAAACATTTGCTTCAAGCGCAGGAGGTTCGTGGTTCGAGCTATGGCAATTTTGCCCACTCTTGATTAGGTCGGTGTTATGGTACAGTATATCCCCGCCTTGTCTCGTGTGAGCCAGCACATAAAATTGTAAGACGTCCGTCTTGGGGCCCATCCACAATATAGCTTAATTAATGCATACGTTGGACGTTAAACCCACTCAACTCAACTCTGGTGCCTTTAGCAAAATCCATGAGAAATTCGATGTAACAAACGCTCATCTCAAGTCACTTAAGATTAATGGGCGATTGAGACTAAACGTATGAATATTCATGATTTTATTGTCTGGACTGGAGGTCAGGCAATGCGTGCCTGCTTTTCTCTCTCAAAAACTGTCTGAAAATCGATCTCTTTTTATTAAGTAATAAAAAAAGTCGCGGTTGAGAAGGAAATTGTCGTTATTGTCACATTGTCAAAACGGGCGGTTAGAATCTTTTTTGCCTCTCCACCCGGGAAACTATAAAAGGTTATAAATGGTTATCATTTTGTTATTGCGTGAAATAAAAAAAAAATGATGTTGTTTTGATAGATGATTATTTTGCAAGGTGATGGTGTTTCTAGTATGTACATAGGACTGGAGTTCTATTTACATTTTGTCCTCAAACACTAGTCCAACAAACGAAGAATTGATCTTTATAGGTAAACTTTAGTCTTGTGATTCGTCCACAATAATTGTAACCTCTATAAAGCTGATGTTGAAATCAAAGCAACCAACGAAACCAAACCCTCTTTATCTTACTCTAAAATGAAATTAGACACAAGAAGAAATTGACAAAGGCTCTAAACATTGGTCATGAATTAATGATACAGTGCAAGGTTATCGCGAGTAGCTAAAATCAAAACTTAAGCTCTCATCAATAACACAGAACAAAGGAATCGTAAAGATCTAGGGCATTGAGTGCAACGGAGTTCTAAGCTTATAAAGACCCAGGACTAAGTGTAATTTTTTTAAAGAAATACAAGTAGACCAGTGTCTAATTTCAGAGCGCCGTTTTTCTTACGGCCTCAAAGGCGAGGAATCGGTTGAATTGAGTTGGACTGGTTGTTTGGTGCATGAGTACTATATTGTCGATGGACCACAATACTGATGCATGAAAATTCTATGTGCACACTCGAGACAAGGCGGAGAGTTGGACGACGTTCATACCATACTGACACAAAATCCAACCAGTAGGATACAAAAAATTGGACGTATATATATTTTCAACCGATTGTGGGTTTCGAACAAGCCTCCCATATAGACAGCAACGCTCTACCACTCGTGCCAATTCGCCTCTCAGATGCGAAGTTTAATCTCGCACTATGAAGAAACTATTATTAGATCTCGCACTAAACGCCAGCAAACCCGAGGGCATCGTCGTGACCTAAGGTCAAGAGAGCTTCTATATAAGGCAGTCACTAACTGGTTGGGTCGCTGTCAGTCTAATGTGACCGGATGAGACTTGAGTCATGGTATCCCCGCCCATACTAATGTATGGCAGCACATAAAGCAGTCTGACTCTCAATCTTAGGGCTTTTCTATAATAAAGCCTATAATGTCCTGACGTTGGACGTTAAACCAACTCAACTATGGTAGTCACGATCAGGGATCAAGAGGCTTCTATGGTGACAACTCAAGGTTTTAGATCTAAATGAAAACGAATGGAATTTCTGACAGTTGGAAATCATTATGCTTTTTGAAACCTATCTTAATTCTCTTTTTCACCCTGCTCGCGTTTTTTGTTCCATGCGTGTTTGTTTTTTTTTCTTCTCGGTGTGTTTTCTCCAGTCTTCTTTTTTCCTCTTCTTTTTGTGGTTCTTAAACTTCCCTTTCAGTAGTACATCTAAATATTTTACACAACTAAAAACAGGTACATAAAGATGGGGTGAAGAGATAGAGAGAGACAGAGAGACAGAGAATAAAAGAAACGAGAACCTGTTCGAAAAACAGAGATCTAGACAGTCAGATTAAAGAAGATGAAGAGGAGAAAAACGAGATGAATTGAGTGAGAGAAAGAGTAAGATATATGGAGAGATAGGGAGAGAGAGAGAGAAAGCGAGAGAGAGAGAGAGAGAGAGAGAGAGAGAGAGGTGGAGGGGAGTGAACAGGACGTAGGACGTATGTGAACATGGAAGAGGGAGACAGGCATACAGTCAGACAGATAGACAGAGGCAGACAGAGAAAGATAGACAGATAGCGAAAGATAGGGATTTTACACCAAGGAATATTAATATTTAGCCCTGCTAATCTCATAAGTAAATATCCTTCACCAATGATGTCGCAATGATTTTATTTTTTTTTTGCGTCTAATTTTTATGTGCCCTTTAATATTAAACTTATAACTCCCCAAAAAAGTAGAAATAAAATTAATGTAGTCGTAAAATTGTGTTGTTTGGCTTATGGAAACTGACCCCGAACTTTTGTTATTTATTTATTTATTTATTCTTTGGGGGTTGAGAAAACTCACGCACTTCACAGGGGAAAGAAAAGAAGTAGGCGTATGGTTATATAAACATCTTCAGTTTATTTCACGTCTTTTAAGACAACTTGACCATTTTTAATATTAAAATCATAATTATATTTTCATTCAAACAATGGTATTGAGGAAATAAAGGTCCGTTTTTTTTATATTGAAGTTTTAAATATTTCATCCACTTATCAATACTATTTACTAGAGAAATACTGAAAACAATAATAATAAAAAAACAACCTTTGTTAGGAAAATCATTACACAAGACATCAGAGAAAATTCAACTTCCTACTCTAACTTTCGTGCCTTCTTTCTTTCTTTATTTTTCCTGTTCCCCAATCACGCTTATTAAGTCGACCTGTTAATTGGATCTGGATCATGAACCGAGTAGGCCTAACGAGGCAGACTGATCCGCCAATATTCTCAGTTAATGAACAGTCCAGACCATTAGAGGTCTTGTGATAATGAAGCTTATAATGAAAACAGAGACGATAGGTCAGGGAGTCTGCTAAACGTCGAGTTGGGCGGCACGGTGGCCATGGGGTAGAACATCGGCTTCCGGTGCATGAGGTGCGTGGTTCGAGCCTTAGCGATTTCGCTCCCTACTAGTTGGGTCGGTGTCAGTTTAGCGTGACCGACTGAGACAGGAGTCATGGTATCCCCGCTTGGCCTCGTGTGTGCAAGCACATAGACTTGTCAGACGTCAGTCTTGGGATCCGTCCACAACGTAGCCGAAATAGTGCTTATGTTGAACGTTAAACCAACTCAACTCAACTCAACTAAAGAACTTCAGACGTTGAGTCAAAGCTTTATCATAGACTTACGGTCTTGTGAGATACCATGTTAAAAGGTTGCGATTACAGCACCCGCGATTTGCGTGAAAATCGTAGAACTTGTAACAACAACAAAAACCAAGGCAAGACGTTAACTAGGTTTGAATAATTAGATCACCCCGTGATAATTGAATACTACTGTATTACTCACTGCACTGGAAACCGTTGAAACGTCATAAACATGACTGCCTGTGATTTTGGTAGCTATACACTCCCTCAATTTGTACAGAGGGTATTATTTATTACCAGAAGAAAATGCGTCTCAGATATAAAAGGTAATTATTTTCTCGACATTGTACTATTTGTAGGTCGATGTCGCCCTTTAAATAGACCATCCTGTTATCAAATTAAGAATGTTTACGATTCTGAGCAGGGGTCAACTGGTACAAGTGGTACAGCTTGTCTCCCAACCGAGAAGTCCCCAAGTCGAAACCTACGATCGATCTTATTGTAGTTGTCCGATTTTTGTGTCCGACTGGTCAGTTCGGTGCCACTACAACGTGACAGGCTAAGGTCCAGGTAACCCGAACAGTCTCTGTAGAGCAGCTCGTAAAAATAGTTTTGGGATTTATCCATACTATAATCCTATTATAGTGCTGACGTTCAGTGTTACGCAAAAAACTCATATCATTGATTATGTGTCAATATTGCCATATAACCAGACTCATCTCTAATTATTAATTAAATTTGTTTTTAACGCACAGTAGATCTATAGGTAAAATAATAGCAGGGCATGATACTTGCCATGTGGACCTACAATAGGGTTAAAATGAATATAAAACGTTATTTAACAGAGGTGTTAGGGTTGAATTAATTTTATATATTTTTTATCTAAATCTTCCCACCCTTTACCCTTAATATTAATAATAACAAAACAATAATCATGCTTATAATAATATAATAATAATAATAATAATAATAATAATAATAATAATAATTATAATAATAATAATAATAATAATACTTATAGCATTAATAATATTAATATTTTTTTTTCATCAAAGTAACAGCTATAACACCACCACCACAACAACAACGACGACGACGACGACGACGACCACCACCACCACCACCACCATCAACAACAACAACAACAACAACAACAACAACAACAACAACAACAACAACAGCAACGATAACAACAGGGATAACAACGACAACAGCGATAACAAATGATCGTCAACTTGTGAGTGGGTATAATTTTCTGAGAACACCTTCCTCTACGAGGGGAGCAAGTACAGAGATTTGAAGATAACATGGCCATTGTTAAATAAGAGATGACTAAGGAATTTCTTAGTCTCCAGACAACGGTAATTACTGCGTACTAAGAAATGGTGACTAAATGCTTTAGTCTGTTTACATGAATCTAGTATTCCATGGATATATATAATCATAGCAATACCGTTTCAGTTGAAATAATTTCGAACTAAAGCGCCTTTACGCTTTGTGAGGGAAAGTGCTCGAGAAAAAGTAATATAAAACTTGAAAATAAAGCTTTGTAAAAAGACGTTTGCATTGCACTTTTTTCAATTCATTGTTTTTAACAGAATTTATAACAATGAAAATTAGTATTATGAAGAAAAATGCCACCTCATAAAAATGTAAAATCGATAATAGTATATTGTCAAATTTCGATATAACTATATTTGATTAATTCGTCATTTAAAGATGCCCAATATTCAAACATATTTTTCATTCTCAATTTCTACATAATGTAAGAAAAACGATTAAAAAGCGGGTATTTATGTAGGCGTAAAAAAATTAATCATTTTTACTAAACTTTTCACGAAATTAATATGAATTGTCATTGTTCCTTTCTAAACAAACAGCTGAAGAAAAAAAAATCATAGACAAATTATAACTTCAGGGAAAACAACAGTATTTCTAAATCTTGATATACAAGAAAAAATGCGCCTTTTATAAATAATACAAACAAAGCTCTTAGAAGAAAAGAACGTGTAAGTAGCAGAAGAACTTGAAATGCACTAGCAATTTGGTAGGCCTATCTATCTTCTATTGTTTCCTTCAACCACTTCAAATAAAAAACTGCTTTTTCAACATCTTGAAATGTGAGAAATACACGCTAAGTATAAATAAAACAAACAGAACTCTTAGAAGAAAATGACATGTAATAAGTAGGAGAACTTGACGTCCAGGTGTAATTTGGTATCTGTCTGTCTTTGTTTATCTCAGCAGGAGACCAGGCTGAAACCAAAAAAGGAAGCAAGAGCTTCTATTGATTCGTTGTAATGTTAAGATTGCCAGTTGACTGTCAGTACAGTAAGGTCTTCAAAGAGTGGTTAAACAAAGAGAACATAATTTATATAATGCACGAATTAATTAGACGATTATAATAATTATTGCACTTGGAGAAAAACGAGACTCTCAGGGGAAAAAAAGCTCGAGAGACAAAACGTCATTTGACACCTAATAAAACTTCTATACAATTTTGATGGGTACATTAATCTTAGTGCGTTTGGGTTAAACGAAATCGATATTATAGGCTTAAAACATATAAGGTTGTCAAAAGTTTAATAACCATATTTGTATAAATTTTGCCATAAAATGTTTTCGTTTACAGATCGAAGGTCTGAAAAAAACAAACAAAGAGATAAATAGAAATAAGATCAATAAGTACGTATCTGTAATTTTTTAAGCAGAAATAAATGTAGGTCTATAATGTTGAATTGTTTCTTTCTAAGGTAACCTCCAAACCAAGCAATTTATATGTATATAAGATAAACTTGATTTGATTAAACTTTCCATTGTACTTCTATAATTATAGAGTGTAATCACGGCATCAGCAATATAATTAGACAGCTACAAAGAATGTAAAACTAATTTCGGTTGGTGCTCCATGCAATCACAAAATGGACTCGTGGCACATTGCTATTACAACGACAGATCAAAACAGCTGACAGCTATATTTATTCCAAAGTACATACATTATCTGGGAAGTACCAAAAATGGCAAAGATTGCGTGCAACTAGACTATACATTTTTATCATATTTATAATTTTATTATTGTCAGTGTTGATATTGTTGATATTGTAGTTATTGTTGTTCGTGTACTTGTTGCTGTGGTTGTTGTTGTTGTTGCTTTTATTGTTATGTTGTTGTTGTTGCTTTTGTTGTTATGTTGTTGTGGTTGTTGCTTCAGCTGTGGGTTTTTAATTTACATACTATTTTTTGGGTGATTTTATTTCCTTTTTTAAAGATCTAGGTTATTTTAGTGAGTTGCCGTGCTAAGAAAAAGCCTCGGACTACGTTAACTAGGTACTAACTACTAGAACGCACTATGCAATAGGCACACTGGGCTAACAACGAAGTTTTTTTTTTTAATATCACTCTCTTTTGGGGAATTTCCAAAAAAATTGAAAAGACAAACGTTTTGATATTTATTGTTTTGAAATGGAAGGTGTGCAGATCAATACAAAAATGTGCTAGCACAAGTGCTCTAACACTCTATGCTGCAAGGTAAACGAATTTACACTATTTAAACCCTTAAAAAAAACAATGTACGCTGGAAAACATCATTTCCCCCTTGAAAAGTATATAAAAAATTAAATCATTCCAAATTTAAACTGAAAAGTATGATGTCTCCATAACTTCTCAGGACATGTTTCGTCCAAAATTTCCTTGAGTGTGAGTTTGTTTTTACGGCGCGTCAGCAATGTAGTGGCTATAATGGGCACATAATGTCCTAAGAAGTTGTGAAAGCATAAACATTGTGCATAAAAATATTGGTTAAAAGAAGAGGGTAAAAGAAGCAGTTTATAAGATCATGAGTATGATTATCCCATCAATGCCTTTCAGATACCCCAGTAGGCGCTGAGGACTAATATTCGGGTAAAACTACAAAATATACGAAGATTTTTAGTGACATTATTTCATGAGTTTAGCAATTGGCCGAAAGAGCGCAGATAAATGAGCGTTCGTCTCACAACCAGGTCTCTTGTTCGGAACCCACGTACGAAAAAAAGTAAGGTGTCAATGTAATGTGACCAGCTGAGACAAGAGTCCAGTTCTGGCCACCCGGTCTCGTGTGTGGAGCCCATCAAATTGTCAGACATTAGCCTTGGGACCCGTCTACAATATAGTCTATATAAAGCGTTAAGAAACAATTCAACTCCAGCTATCTGTGTATTTTCCTTCTCCAAAGTTCTGCATGCAAGTAATTTTTTTACTAGCACAGTTGCACCTATGGACCTCTCTGGTCTTCCTACTCTTTAGAAGAAGAGACCGACTCTGATTCGGTGCGTGACCCAACCACCAGCTTACAATAACAAATCCAGAATTCATCTCCACCCATCCTCCATGGTCCTCTCTTACTATTACCTCATTTGCGGGCTTCGTTTACATGTTAATACGCCCATTATAATCAAACTATAATTCTCAGTCGTGATTATTACCATAAATAAAAGCATATGAATAAATCTGCTACTCTCTTTATTATTATGTCTTTCTGTCTCTGTATCTCTCTCTCTCTCCTCTCTCTCTCTCTCTTTCTGTATCTCTCTCTTTTCTTTCTTTCCCTTTGTCTGTCTGTCTGTCTCCCTCTCTCTTTCTGTATGTCTGTTGCATGTCTGTCTTTCTCTCTCTCCATCTTTCCTCTCTCTCTCCCTATTTCCTCTCTCTCTCTCTCCCTCTCTCTCTCTCCCTGTTTCCTCTCTCTCTCTCCTTCTCTCTCTCTTTCTGTCCATCTCTATTGTAAATTCCGTCTCCAGAGCTTTTCTTATATCGAGGTCTCCATTCTTCCTACTCTGTTAATGAGACTAACTCGGTGTGCGACCCACCCAGCAAAAATCCAAGATCCATCTCCTGTAATCCTCGAAAGTCATCTCTTACTGCTACTTCATTTGCGAGCATCGTTTATAGCACGATAAGCCCATTATAAACAAATTATTATTCTCATTTGTGCTGCCTGCCATCTACCGTAAACATAGTTCTTATTGATTAGGGTACATGTATATATACAATTCCCGAAGACGGTTGTAATGATTATAATCACGGACTGCTTGTCTAGTCTAAGGCTGATATATGTAATTAAGTAGTCTAAACCCTGTACAGACGAAGGTACCATTGTCTAGGATAGCGTCACTACAGACTATACTCCAGAGAATACCAAGATGAATTACTATCTTTTGTTACTGACCGTCCTACCTTGTTACGATTCTATTGTATATTAGTCTGTGAGCGTAGGGGTAGAGATAAAAAAAAAGGTGAGAGACATTCTGTCGTTTGAACCCTTGCAAATGATAAAAAATGTGTGATGCCATAACAAATTTTGGTGAATTTTTGATGTACCAGTTGAGGAATGTGATACAGAACAACAACAATACAACAACAACAACAACAACAAAAACAAAACCGACAACAAAAACAACAGCACAACAACAACAACAACAACAACAACAGCAGCAGCAGTAGGAGCAGCAGCAACAACAACAACAACAACAACAACAACAAAAACAACAACATGAACAACAAACTACGAAAACAGAAACAACAAAACAGTCGATAGCTATCAGAGAAAGTATGACCTTACAAAATTAACCAACAACACTATTCACTCTCACTATATTCAGCTGAATATGGTCTATTTCATTTCCAGCATACTAAAGATTTAGAGCTATTTCAAATTGAGATAGTACACTGTACAATTCAGGTGTTAATTATTTTTTTCATGCGAGATTTTTTAAGCCTGCTGAAAATTAATTATACGCGGGGAGTTGGGTTATAAATTATAAGAAGGAAAAAGTTAAGAGAAAAAAAACTGAATAAACCCGATTGCTTAAGAACACATTGGGGGTGGATCTAAAATTTTAATTATTAGACTGTAATTTGAGATAACTATTTAAAGGAAGGAAAACCGATGGTAAAGGCACGGGGGAAATGAAATATGGAGAGACTGGGAGGTAAAACATATAAAGTTACCAAAATATATATATATATATACATAGTTAAAGTCAAAGAAAGTGAATGAGAAATAGATAAATAGATAGATAGATAGATAGATAGATAGATAGATAGATAGATAGATAGATAGATAGATAGATAGATAGATAGATAGATAAATAGATAGATAGATAGATAGATAGATAGATAGATAGATAAATAGATAAATAGATAGATAAATAGACAGAAAGAAAAAGAGATAGATAGAGAACATTACTAGCGACTACAGGTAGACAAATGGATATGCAGTCAGATATTTTTACAATAAAAGGAGAGGTGAAGTATTCCGACAAAAAAAAAACCAAGATAGGAAATTCACAAAAACAAGACAATGATAAAAATAACAGTAAAGCTTTTTGTATTAAGTACTTTTGTTTTTGTATCATTTATTATGCTGATAATTTTTAGGCCGGGAGGCGTGCCACAAAAACTTTCCACAACTACGAAAATTCTATTCCTTGTATTTATTTTTCTCGCGATAAGTTTGCGATGGGCAGAGCTCGAAAATGGAATGCCAGACAGATGAAATACGAAAAGACAAAGGATATTTGATTAGATTGTTGTAACATTTCATTATGGATTTATCTGTCCTTTTCATAATCTGTAGCTAGCGCGATGTCGCTCTTCTCTTTATGGAGATGTCTTTTCATTTAGCTTCTTTTTATATAATGTAAATCTTGCATTCTTTTTTTTAGTTTTAACTGAAAACTTTTAACGTAGGAATATTTAAAAGATAAAATTTTTCCATAAATGGTATTTCATTTTCTTCATTCAGTCATTCCGTCAATATTTTTAAGAAAAAATCACACAATACGTTTCTATGACAGTTTCTTTAAAACTGACGTTTTAATTAAAGGATTGTATTACGCAAGAGGGATATAAATTTTAAAAATTTACAATTAAACAAAAACAAAAAGAAAAACAAAACAAAAAACACGTGGAAATATAGAAGTGGAAAAATGAGAAAACTTTTTAAGTCACCATTGTAATATCAAGGCCGAAATTTTATAACCAGATATTGAAATACAATCTGCAGCAAACAGTCAATGAATGGAAACTTGAAACATAATTGATGGAAAATTAAAAATAATCGTGTTTTGTATTTGCGTCGTTTTGTTTGCTCAATTTTAATATGATTCTATTGTTGTGCTCGTTCAATGTCGACAAAGTCAGAAATAGACAGTAAATTCTTGATCTGAATCGGAGAAGGGTCTCATTTTTCACCTTCTACGTTTCAGCGGTTCATACAAGACTAATGAATTTTGCTCAAAGCACGTAGCGATTAGTATGAACGACACCATCCTTTGTCAGTAATGAGCCAGTTTTGCCATATTAGTGACAAATTGTTTATTCTTTTCAGGATTAAGATAATTCTTTTTCTTTGTGTAATAGAAACTGATGCGATTTTCTCTCTCTAATTATGCATTAATCAAACGACGCAATAAACGTTCTGATACCTCTGTTATGTCTACGAACATCAGCGCTAATTAATTGTCAGACATTATACCCATGGCTTGATTTTTAATCGATCATGGGTTTCGAACCGCAGACTTCCCGAACGTTACATCACTTGTACTTTTTCGCTTCCCCACCCGTCCTGGGTGTAGGCTAAGTAGTCCGAAAAAAAATGAAGCATCTCAACACTCAACAAAGACCTCAATAGACTATACACGCATTGGCCACATTATTATTATTATTATTATTATTATTATTATTATTATTATTATTATTATTATTATTATTATTATTATTATTATTAATTAATATTATTATTATATGTATAAGTATAATAATGATATTTACAATAGGAAATTAACTAGTTAGTGCTTCATGGTTGAAAACGTTGACAAAACTCAAATACCCCTCACACGATTGCAAAATGTGTGCTTTCCCAAAAGACTAATAAACTGTATGTATATATTGCGAAATAAGTATCTTAGTAAGACAGGTTGGGGGAAAATACAAAAATGGCTCCCATTGTGTGAAAATGTCACCGAAGTCTGATGACCAGAGACAGTGCTTTCATGGGGTGATAGCAATCAATATTTAGGCGGATCTCAATGTTGGAAGCTATTCACCTATACACCAACATCGGTCTCGTGCATAAGTCTAAATTCGCCTGATATTTTCTCAGGCTGTGTAAATATTTTTCGTTTTTTTTTTACTTTGGCAGATGGAGAAGATAGTGGGAAGTTGTTTTTTTTTATTTCGACCTTAAATGCGTTTGCAGATTTTCGAGCTCTAGTAATGACAGAAGTATCAAGAATTTCTTGTACAGCCATATTTTTTTTTAAATTCAGGCTTAACAACGATTGTGTTGAAAGCTTTTTAATCCTCAGGATATTAAAAAGTTAACATGCACCTAAGTCAGTCCGTACAGTTAATAAAAAAAGGTTGGCATCTACGCAGGTTCCGTCATGAATAATTATTCGAGAAATCTCAACAAAGTAAAACTATAGGCTGTACATACATCTTGTGTGCACAATTTACTTTGTGTGTAGTAGTATGTCGGTTTCTATGGAGTTTTTGTTTGTTTATTTGTTTGGTAGTTTTTATCAGCGTCTATTGTCAGCGGACTTTATTTTAGATAGGCCCCAATTCTAGCGTCTGACGGGTTTACGTGCTACCCATACAGAGACAGCGTGAGGAAACCTGGACTCCTGTCACAGCCAGTCACATAGTAACACCATCACAACCACTACCAGTAGGGGACCTCTCTGTGTGGACATTACATTTTGCTGCCTTAATGTTTTCTGTTTTCCGTTTTCAAACAATATGAATCGAAAACAGGATACCTCGACTTTAACTATTTCCTTATACTAAAAAGACTGCAGAATAAGTATATCAGTTTATGTTAGAAAATATCAACACTTTTGAATAAGTTAATTTTGTCACTTTATTTTAATTTTTTTAAAATTCTTGCGAGATATAGGTCTACGTTTAAAAAAAAACGTGTATTTAAAGTATCAGAAAGCAAGGTATAGATTTAACATTTTCATGTAGATAAAGCAAAATGTATAATTTTATAATTTATGTTTATAAATGTCTAATTAGTTTTACATAGTCATGTGTCCTCATGGTCGATTCCGAAATGTTATCAATTGTTTATTGTCCCAAAATGTGTAATAAAAATATATTACAAATTAAAACATTTGCGTTCTTCCAAAATCCCAAATATACATACAGACAGTCTATAAAAGCTTAACCAACCACTGATCATAAAATAATCTTAGCTTCACTAGCTGCCGTTGATTTGTTTGAGAAAATACGAACTCTTTGAGATGGGCATTTGCGTAAAAATAATTATCATAAGGCCGAGTCAGGCAGGGGTGGATCTGTGGCTAGCCTGTGATACCCTCTTGTACTTTTTAGCCCAGGTCTGTCTGCGCCAAACAATACAAGAGGGTTTCGTAAAGAACCCCAGTCCAGCCACAGCCCCACCCCAGCCACCAGCGCCAGACTGGTTCTGGCCTATTGGTTCAAACTGTTAATGTTTAATCAAAGATCATTGTTTATCCCTACTAAAATAATAGAAGACGAAGCGGTACTAGAAGAGATATATTTTAAAATCTTGCGCATATCATTATAGCAGGCGGCGAAAGTGTTTACAACTGTTCTGGAAAAAAGAATTTTACTTTTTGTACTAACTTGTAAATTTTTAAAGACCTGTTCCTAGCATCAACCCTATTTTTTAGTTCTATACTATCAAATTCAAATCAAATGTAGTAAGATCGGAAGAGAAAGAGAGAGAGAGAGAGAGAGAGAGAGAGAGAGAGAGAGAGAGTGACGAAAGAAAGAGAGAGCGAGAGTTAAGAGAAAGGGGTGGGGGGTGAAGGTAGGCGAGTTGACAATGGTTAAATACAAGAAAAAAAAGTTCGGTAACTTCTAGAAAGACATCTCTCTTTAAACCTACGATAATACTGATAGTGTGGTTAGAGAATCTAAGAAACCATTAGTCTAGGCGGGACATCAAAATTTGAATTCAATCTTCTTTCTCGTCCCGCACTGGTTTTAATCTTGCGTTATTGGTTCTGTATCTTGTGCATTTTATGAAAAAATATTTTAATAACACTATTTTTTCTTCAATCTGTCGGGGTAATTTGAAATTGATTATTGTCAAATACGTTCGCGTTGTTTTTCTTCCAAAAGACTGTGCGTTGCTTTGTCATTTGGTGTAATAAGCATTGAGAAACAGACTATTTACACATAAGGCGTAAGAGAAAAAGAGAGATAGAGAGAGACTGAGAAAGAGAGAGAGGGGGGGGGGGGGAGAGAGAGAGAGAGGAAAGAGGGGAAAGTTAAGCTAAAGAGAAACTGCCAGATCTTAATACATAAATCATCTTTAAAATATTATAACAAAATTCTGTCTTTCTGAGTTTACAGAATGTGTCCTTGCTAACTTTTATTCAAAAAACTTTACGGAAGATGATACACACTGTATATATCCCACACAGACGGAGAAACCACAGAGACCATATAACTGCAAGTCAAGTGGGAAGAAGCCCACCATGCTTGAAGCAATAACATGGAGACAGCGATGAGATAGATCTAGAAAGCCAGGGTTTCAGCGTAAATTTCTGTAAAATCTTCTGAAGAGTTCTTGTCTTCTCCTTTTAAGGGCCTGGGGCCGCAAGAACAACGCCGTGATAGCTTACTACTAATACTACTACTACTACTACTACTACTACTACTACTACTCTACTACTGCTGCTACTACTACTACTACTACTACTACTACTACTACTACTACTACTACTACTACTACTACTACTACTACTACTACTACTACTACTACTACTACTACTACTACTACTACTACTACTACTACTACT
>RQTK01000362.1:5269-15269 GCA_003991915.1 Elysia chlorotica | reverse complement strand
CATTATACCTCTCAAGTCGAAGTCAATTAGTCGATTAGTTCAGTGCTTTCAGCAAGGCTGTGGTTTGTTGTTATTACTTACGATAACATTTCAGATGACTCGGTTTTAAATTAGTATTAGAAGACCTCTAACCTACGATTTTATGTTCAAATCCAGCAGGATTATGAGGAGAAGCTCTTAAAGCCTTTATGCGAGGCTACCAAACATATAAGGCATGATCATCGAAATAAAACTCAAGTGAGCTATATCAATAAGATATTAGATACAGTTAGGACAGTTTAAATTCTAAGTCTAGTAGGCTTGTATTCTGAACAAAATGTACTCGTTAAGTCTTACTCTGTCTTTATAATGATACTGATTTGAAATGAATGTTAAAATAAAATAACCACAAACAATGTTATGCAAATTAATGAGTTCACTTCAGTCAATCTGGTTACTTGCCTGTTACTTCGGGAAGCCTCGTCTATAGGGCTTTACTATTTTTGGCTTTACTATTTTGGTCCACCTGACAGCTCTAAGAAAAAGGGGTCAAAGAAGGGTGACTGGTTTCACCTGATAGTCTGATGGTAATAGGAGTGTGAGTTCACCAAGGTTTATGGTACGCAACTAAAATACACGAAGTCCAATTTGGTTAAAATTAGATCATTTATCACTCTTCTGAGGGCCCCATAGCTTAATAAACAAAACGAGCTTAAACTATAAATAAAATTCATGTCTTCTAATTATGATATATTACTCTTGACGAACTCACATTACCAAAAAATTCATCATCATCGTATCGATCCAATTTTTTACACTTAACTCAGCAATCACTTGATTGCAGTGGAGGCTAGACCATAGTACGATTCTTATGACCATCACGGCTTGGTATTTATTTACAGATATTGTTTCTTTAGTTGTTTTCTTTTTTCATCAAAACTAGTAAACAAATAGAGGTTGTTTTAAAGTTGTATGCTAACCACAACAAGGTGAAACCAAACGTCTATACCTTATTCATAAACTATGTTTGTTTTGGGATCAGTTACAAGTTCTTCCATTTGAATGGAACCGAGAAAATAAGTTTCCATAGATGGTGAGTACTGCAAACGTCTGTTACACAATATGTCGCAGCACATACTTTCAGATCATCTATCATCAAGTTGTATCTTAAAGAATGTTCTCACTTGTATTATCACTGTTATGCACAATCAACCCGAAGCACTTCAATGATGTAGTATGTAGTTTGTTGTCAATAGATCAACCATATCCTTCATTACACCATCTTCCATATAATAGGAATGCTATAGGGTTTGTATGGTCTGGAAAAAACCTCTGTGCTTGACATCAGTAAATCGCTGCAGGTTTAAAGGAGAGTCAATATGCCAGTATTTTACGTCAATCAGTCGACCATCGAAATGACGTCAACACTGACCAAATACGTAAGCACCTCTTTGTTCACTTTTTATTTCGGGCTGGTCTTACTGTTTTTAGACTGCAAGGACGGACAATCCACGCCCGTAATGGTCTTAAACTTCACACCTTCACACGTTGTGTCCTTCGACTATAATAGTTCATGCCTAAGTAACACCACCTCCGCCACTTTTTACCATAATGATAAATCCGGCTTCCCAAAAAAAGGTTTCTTTCAGTACTTAGTAAGTCTGAATAATCCTAATGTCACGCCTCTGTAAAAAATGGTGAAGTTTGGAGATCGCAGATGACACGAAACAGTGTTCCTCTCTCCTAGAACGTCATCGCCCCCTTCATGATGTAACTGATGAATTTGAAGAGGTCGGACCAGGCTTGCTCAACCTCTGGTGTCCAGTGGTCACCTAGCACAGGCTCTATCGCCCAGATGAACTGCGGACCGATAAGCTGCAATGAGGGAACAAAATAGATAGTTAGTAGATAGTAAACATACTTGGAATACTAAACCTTAAACCTAAGAAAAATATAGGTCAATCTTGGAAAATATTTTTTCGTGAAATTGCAATTACAATGCTCTTTGCTTATACTCAATGGCGCTCTCCTGAAAGAAAAACATTTGGGAGAAGGTGAGTTATACCAGAGACTATAGATTTAGTAAGACAAGTCACTCAAATAGCTCACAGTGCTTTTGATACGCGGAGCTTGCGTGACGCGTGCTTATTCTAATTATTTATGGAATAAAGCGGTTGAAAAATGTTCAGTTATTTGTTACTAAGGTTTACAGAATAAGGCAACTGCATTATAATTATATCTTAAACCTATTATACGCACAATCCTCGCCGTGAAACCTCTCATTTCACACTCTCTGGTGATATATTTGTATAGCAAACGTTATGTTTAACTGATTATCTACTCTTCAGTGTTTTGGTACGTCTAACACTGTTATACTAGAGCTACATAAGGCTTTTATGCTTTCCTTTGTATAAATGACATAAAAGCCTCTGTCATGTTGATCTGTTAACTTGAAACTTACAAAGATAACACCGTAAATAAGCAAATGATAAGAATGTTGCATATTTTTAAACTACTTAACAAAGTAATATAGTTAGTGTATAGTTAAGTTGAGTGTATAAAAGGACATATCTAGGGGACTACTCTCTTTCTTCTTTGCAGCGGCAAAGTTGCTTTTAGTTTTCCAATCAAGTCATGTCTCAGGTGAGCGATGTTTCCTTTCAAAAAGATGTGGCCCCACCACCACCACTCAAAACACACAAGATTGTGAAACCAACGTTTTATCCATGGCCCGGTTGCACACTTCCTGCACGTCATTCAGCATCCATTTCTTAGGACCCTTTAACGCCTGAGAGATATCTTGTCAAGTTCAAGATCTTATATTTATTCTTTAATAAAGCCTTTTACAATTATTTTTCTATAAATAACATTTTGTCGTTATGTGTACGAAGTTAGCCAATTTAGAAGCATCCTTTGTTAATAATGATTATGTCAAAAACTACTTTTTTGCTTGTAGATTCGAAGCGTTCTTGCCAGATAAAAATGGAGGGAGGATATCCTGATTGCCAAGAATGCCTTGAGTTGAGTTGAGTTAGTGTAACGTCCAAGATCAGCAATATACAGGCTATATTATGGAATACGTCTGACAATTTTATAAGACAGGGTGGGGATGCCATGAACTTCTGTCACATCCGGTTACATTAAACTGACACAGGTAGGAATCGCAATCGCCAGGGCTCGAACCCGGACCTTTTGCATCGGAAGCCGATGTTCTACCCCAGGGCCACCGACCCCCATGTCTTAGTGCACTTTAGTACTGTGAACCGTGCTGTCCCTGGATTTAGTCTCGCGACAGCTGAGAAACAAAGGCGTACGTCTAAGGTAAGACGGTGCACTTACGTCCATATAGTCAACTTTGGCGTTGTACATCACGTGCCTGGCGCCCAGCTCATGCAGCATGTCCCTGACCTTGGCCGGGTCGTGAAATCTATTTATACACTTGTCCACTGTGCCCATGACCCTGAGGGCGTGCGACTTGAGCTGGACATTGTCCATCAGGCTCTCGCAGTTCTGAGCTTTGAACGGCATGAAGACGCTCTGGACCTCTGGGTGCGTCTCGAAAAGTCTGGGGAAGAAAAGAATAGTTGGTTATAAGTAACATACTTCCTTAGACTGTCGTTGATTTGTTGTTGAGTTGGTTCAACGTCCAACATCAGCATTATATAGGCTATATTGCGGACGGGCCCCAAGACGGACGTCTGACAATTTTATTTGCTGTCACACTCGAGACAGGGCGGGGATGCCATGACTACTGTCTCAGCCGGTCACATTAAAGTGACACCGACCCAACCAGTAGGGAGCGCAATCGCCAGGACTCGAACTCGAACCTTTTGAGTCGGAAACCGATGTTCTACCCCAGGACCACCGCGCCCCCACTGACTTAGACACTTAGCTCTCAAGGATTCACATTGAGTAAGCGGTAAAATAAACGTTTATTTGAATGATAAAGCTTAACTTTTAGATCTGCAAAATCTTTTGTTCAAAAGATGATACTTTTTGGAGAGAAAAAAAACTTAAAATAGTTAAATTTCATTCGCATTGCTGGCAAAATACTGAGACTCCATTGGTTTAGCGTCTTTGTTGTCGGCTGGTAATTGAATCTAGATTTCGGAATGTGGATTATCCGAAAGAGTTACGGGACGTAGGTAGAAGGCATGCGATCGCATGTACAACACCGCGGTAGCTTACAACACGACGTAAGCCTTCTTATTTGCATATTCTTACGACGAGTCGTTGGGGAGCGCGGTGGTCTTGGGGTAAAACATCGACTTCGACGCAAAAGGTGCGGTTTCGAGTCTTGGCGATTGCGCTCCCTACTGGTTGGGTCTATGTCAGTTTAATGTGATCGACTGAGACAGGAGTCATGGTATCGTCGCCCTGTCTCGTGTGTGGCAGCACTTAAAATTGTCAGACGTCAGTCTTGGGACCCGTCCACAATATAGCCTATATAGTGTTGATGTTGGACGTTAAACCAACTCAACTCAACAACTACGACGAGTCGTAAGCTACCGCAGCATTGTACTTACGGTCTATGATCTCTACTATAGGTTCACGGAAGCTCATAGCCAATACAGTGCTGACGTTGGACGTTATGCAACAAAGCAACAAAGCTCACCAAGCAAAAGAAGTAAATAATGCTAATTGGGCCGGAATATTCTAGTCTTTAAAAGAGATCACCAATATTGCGCAAACTCTAATTTATTGCAGACCAACCACGAGACGCGACAATAACGCCTATGCTTATTGAGCCCCTCTCTTGCCTTATAACAACGTTGAATAACTTTGCGACATCTCATTATTTTCTAAATAGGACAAAGCCCCTAATGAGCCCTGAACCAACATCCGCCAGGGTGGGCGTCCCACGAATGGCCCATAGCAACTGCCTCTGTTCAAACTGTCCGTTGTTAGGTATTTCAGTGTCCCGTCTTTGTTTTTCCCTTTGGCTTTTATTTGATTGTTATCCTGGTTCTATATAAGTTATGTATGATGCTTAGTAGGTTTTGAAGTAGTCAGAATTCAGTGCTAACGTTCTGATCTACTGTAATTGATAAATGAGCATATTGTCGAATTGGATCCTACAAAGTAATGGTTTCAAGAAACAACAAACATCAAGTGTGTTCCAAGCGTGAACGTTAAAGTCTCGATTGATTTTTCTATGGGTGTTTAATTTACACATTTACTTACGAGAAAATATGAGTGTAGGTTTGTCAGATGTTAAAAAACTTCCTTTTTGAATTAGTTTGGTTCTTTTTTATATGTAAAAAAACTACACCTCACAGGGAATGCACACGCTAGTTTATAATATATAATTCACTGCCGAGAATGGCGATTTGTTTTGTTTTAGATTAAAACGCCTTGAAAACATAAAACTGCTCTTGCACCCTGGATGTCGAGTGTTTAATAATCACAAAAACTAAAATGAAAAATACTTCGGACATATTTTGACCCTGACGTTTACTTGTATCATTCTATTTTTTTTTTTTTTGCGCAAGCCACACATTATATGTCGGAAGATTCTATTCTAAGCAATGCTTAGAAATAATGTATTCACTATCTTTTTTTTATTGTTGCTGTATTGGCTTCTGTTTAATCCGACTATCCTATAACCTCTGATTTTTATCACATTTTATTTTTGTCGGTGTATTTTCCGTGTAAGTTATATTTTCTCATACTGAGGTTTTATCAATGATACTCGACAGAGCTCTAGGGGGTTGCGACTAACCGCTCTCAGTTATTTGCCCTGCGTGCCAAGCTGTAGGTTTGAACTAGCTAAAGTATTTTAAAGGAAATAAACGTGGAAAAAATGAAAAAGTGAGACACACTTTCTACAGATCGCCATTGGTTAAACAAAGATGAAATCGAGGGGAAAAGATTTAAAGATAAAAAAATGTCGAGGGAAGACAAATACAGTGTGTTGTAGGAGGGGTCAAGATAGAAAAGAGAGAGGGGGAGAAAGAGAGAGAGAGAGAGAGAGAGAGAGAGAGAGAGAGAGAGAGAGAGAGAGAGAGAGACAGACAAACTGGGACAGAGACTCTGTTTAAGAACGCGAGAGGGAGAGATTGAGTAAGAAATTAAATGAAATAGCCCCACATCTAGAGGAAGACAGTAAAAGACAAATACAGTGTGTTGTAGGAGGGGTCAAGATAAAATAGAGGAGGGAGAGATAGAGAGAATTAGAGAGAGAGAGAGTTACAGAGAGAGAGAGAGAAAGAAAGACAGAGAGTAATAAAGAAAGAGAGACAGACAGACAGCCAGACAGACAGAGACAGACAGAGTGACAGAGGGAGAGATGGAATAAGAAATAAAATGAAATAGTCCCACTTGTAGAGGAAGACGGTAAAAATAGGAGAGTGAATTAGATTTTCCAAAGGTTGCGGCATTTAGTCAGAAGACATGAGTTGTAGTTGAGTTGATTAACGTTCAACATTAGCGCTATACAGTCTATGTTGTGGACGTCTGACAATTTGACGTGCTGCCACACACGAGACAGGACACCAGTCTCACATTAAACAGACGCCGATCCAACCAGTAGGGAGCGAAATCGCCAGGGCTCAGACCACGGACCTTTTGCGTCAGAAGCCGATGTTCTACCACAGGGCCACCTCGCCCCCCTCAATAACACGAGATACAGATAGCTAGAGAGTTCAATATAAAAAGAAAGGATTTGAGGGTAGTAAGTATAGAAATATAGAAATACATAAAGGCTGAAATAAATAGTTGTGGAAAAAAAGATAAGTAGATCAAATTAATTGTTTACAGCTCATGGGCGTAAAATCAACATTATGGCCTGTTTGAAAAAAAAAAGGTATCGAGTGACTTTATAAAATATTATTTATTTTTCTTTACAGATGGCTGTAATATCCATGGTTATAGTGAAAGACCCCTATGACTTAACTCGTAAGGGAATTCCTTTTTACCAGAGTAAATCAATATAATTATTTCAGTGATAAAAGGAGGCTGGTTATGTTAAAAACTAAGAGGGATTGGGCAATGAGTAACATAATGACCTCGAACTGAAGACGCTTTTCTTTTTAATTTTCGATGAATAGAGTACGCACTTTCGTAATCGATTCCACGTTCCTCTCACTCTTTCTCTCTTCCTTTCTTTCTCTATATATATCTTTCTCTTTCACTATCCCTCTTCCCCCTCTCTTTCTCTCCCTCTCTCTTTCTCTCTCTCTCTCTCTCTCTCTCTCTCTCTCTCTCTCTCTCTCTCTCTCTCTCTCCAGCTCTGCCCATCTTTCGCTCTTGAAATTTACTGTTAATGAGTTAAGCAAATGACAAAGCAATTTGATAAAAATAAAAAGACAAAAGCTTTTGACTTAATGCATATTAAACGGCGAATGATTTTTTCCAAAAAAGGTTGATGAGTAGGGTATACTGAAAAGCCCAAAGACTCGAATTTGGACACACAGGGTCTACGAAAGTCCATTGTCTTTCTCGTGAAATCAAAATCCCTTTTCACAATAAAACATCATTGTTACTGAGTTGACAAAATATGTCTGGCAAGGTACAGGATGAAAGAGGCCGAACAATGGGACCACTAACGAGGAACGAGCTCTCTTTGGTTGTACTCATCATTGTTTCCACATAATTACTTTAACATAATGGAGTACTATAATTGTTTTTCCTTTCCTACCCATCTTTCTCTCTTGAAATTTACTGTTAATGAGTTAAGCTAATGACAAAGCAATTTGATAAAAATAAAAAGACAAAAGCTTTTGACTTAATGCATATTAAACGGCGAATAATTTTTCCCCAAAAAGGTTGACGAGTAGGGTATATAATATAGTGAAAAACCCAAAGACTCGAATTTGGAAACACAGGGTCTACGAAAGTCCGTTGTCTTTCTCGTGAAATCAAAATCCCTTTTCACAATAAACATCATTATTACTGAGTTGACAAAATATGGCTGGCAAGGGACAGGCTGAAAGAGGCCGGACAATGGGGCCACTAACGAGGAACGAGCTCTCTTTGGTTGTACTCATCATTGTTTCCACACAATTACTTTAACATAATGGAGTACTATAATTGTTTTTCCTTGAGAGAGAGAGTGAGAGAGTGAGAGAGAGAGATGGAGAGATAGAGCGAGAGAGGAGAGAGAGGGTAGGGGAGTAGAGGCAATGAGAGGGGAAGAGGGAGCAAGAGAGAGAGACTCTCACTCTCTCACTCTCTCTCTCTAGTATCTATCCATCTTTCACCCTGCCCCCTTGCTCTCTGATATTTCACTGTTAAAGAGTGCATGCCATGATGGCATTGACGCTTCCTAAAATACAAGGCAAAGTCACCGAAGCAGACATGCATGTGCGCTTTGAGTAAATGTGCATAAATTGTTATACCAGAGACTACTACGCTTAATGCTATTTAACACTCTCAGGTTATACTATATATTACCTTGACGTTGTTTTGACTGATTAGGTTGAATACAATACCCTCTGAGAATCATCCTATTCTAAAATTGGTAGAGATTTAATATGTATTACTATTTTCCTGTTCATAAGTCGCTCTCTAGTTAAGAATGCTGCCAATGGTATGAAAGAAAATAATTATAATTCGAAACGGTGACTGCATTTGAGGGGATTTATAAATATATATGTTATTACAATGCGTTCGATGTGATCTTTGAACGAGTTAGATCTATACAAACCGATAAAAACTTTTTTAATTTCAATCACAAGAGGTTAGAATAATATTAAAGTTTATAAGACAATCGCAGTATAATTATGTACTTTATAAAACGATTTTTTTCGCTTAGTTTCTCATTAATGAATTAATATACTGTGTTTTATTAACTAAGTTATTATCCCTATGGCAATGCTTACTCCCACTCAAAACTATATGAAAGTTAATTAAATGTTTATCGTATTCCCTCCTTTGTGTATATTAACAAAAGTATGTAATCATTAGCTAGATATACTGGTTTCTTAGTACCTCCTCGTTATAAACTATAATATTATGCCGTCCCTCCTTTGTGAATGAAAGCAAATAGACGCTAAAACACGCAAGTTTACCTTGTGAAAACCTTCATTTACTGATTATTTAATATGTTGCGTTAAGGTCAGTTTAGTACGATGTGTACCTCCTCTTTAACCTATCTGCACTACAATGATAATTCTTAATCATTAACGCACTAACGACTCAGGGTCATAGCTTGTAAATCAAGGCTATACTGGCAAACAATATACAAAAATAACAGTATTATCAGAGAGTGTGAATCTCTGAAATTTTATCTTTTAATCATCGATAAGTTCTGACTACAGGTGACGTAGGTCTTTTCGTTAATTTGTTTTGTTCACTCTCTCACTCTGCACTCATATCTAAATCATGGGAGATAAAGTAACAGCAATAATGATAATATTAATTAATTACCATAAATTGCTGAATAGCGTTTCAATTGTGAAAGTCGAGTACACAATACGTCGAAGAAAAGCAAAAACAAAACAAAAACAAGAATTAGAGCTAGATTGACGTTTCGGATTTGTTTGTTTCTTTGTTTTCAATTTAAATTTAATAATTAATTATTTTTTGTTGTTGGGTTATTTGCCTGTTGTACAAATGTGTCCCTATATGTGCTTAATTGGATTCCAAGACTAACTGATAATTTAAACGTCATTTTGATACAGATCGGCAATAATTTGACTCCTGTCTTACGCGGTAACATTTTACTGACACGGGTTCAACCAAAAGGGAATGAATTTGGACAAATATTGAGCTATTGAGAGTTTTGAAGTTGCGACATCCAGATTTGATAAAGAAAACGCTCTACTTCGTGTGCAAGACCCCCACCCAGCCCCTCGACGCCTAAAGGCATTACTGGCTGGCAAAGTTAACAAAATTTATGTATGTCAACATTTTTAATATGATTACTATGAACAACAGTAATCTTTTTCACAGTTGCGACAAAGGCTAGTCCGAGAGTGCATTTATAATATTAATAATATTTATTATTATTATTATTATTATTATTATTATTATTATTATTATTATTATTATTATTATTATTATTACTACTATTATTATT